>WBZZ01005198.1:55000-79644 GCA_019918135.1 Paulinella micropora
CAGTGGAAGTGGCGGCTGGGTCCACGACCTCAGCTTCGGTTCGGGTGCAGGCCAGTGGAGCTGTGCCGGCGGGGGAGTACGATGTGGCGGTAGAGGCGTCGGCAGGTCCTGGGAACAACAACGACTTGTCGGGCTTTCCGTTCGTGGTGGGAGGTGCGGTGGAGGTGACGGTGCCTGTGGTGAGCGGCATCACCATGTCGCCGTTCCCGGTGACCGTAGAGGCAGCTGCGGGATTGTCCACCACAGAAATCTGCTTTACGCTCAGCGTGTCAGCACTGAATGGGCCCGTCATCCTCAGGCCTATTCCTGATCATGGACTGACGTGGTTTCCTGAGACTGTATTTGTACTCACTGGCTTGCAAGTGTCTGGTCCCATTCGTGTGCAAGCGGAAAGGACAGCTACACCAGGCGTTTTCGCTGTGCAACTCGCAGCCTCACCGGGCCATGGCAACAATAATGATCTAACGGGCTCGCCATACTTAATCGCAGACGCTGTCATTATAATCCCACCTACACCATCATCATCTGCTTCTTCTTCTCGAACCCCCTCCCCTTCTTCTTCACCGTCTTCTTCTCCATCGCAAACTCCGTCTTCATCTGCGTCGCAAACGCCCTCATCTTCCTCCTCTCCTTCTTTTTCTCGAACTCCCTCTGCTTCCTCTTCAGCCACACCTTCTCCTTCTTCCTCAGCTAGTCCATCGCCCTCTGCTTCTTCTTCTTCCTCTCCTTCCTCTACTCAAACACCATCTCCATCTGCTTCCTCTTCTTCTTCTGCAAGCGCTTCTAGTTCTTATTCATCTTCTGCTTCGCAGACACCATCGCCTTCCCCTTCCCAAACTCCTTCCTCATCTTCATCTCCTTCTGCTTCTAGTTCTGCTTCGTCATCTCCGTCTCGAACACCTTCGTCTTCTTCCTCAGCTTCTCCATCGCTGTCTGCTTCTTCTTCTTCCTCTCCTACCTCTACTCAAACACCATCTTCATCTGCTTCCTCTTCTTCTTCTGCAAGCGCGTCTATTTCTATTTCATCTTCTGCATCGCAAACACGGTCGCCTTCCCCTTCCCAAACTCCTTCCTCATCTCCTTCTGCTTCTAGTTCTGCTTCGTCATCTTCGTCGCGAACACCTTCGTCTTCTTCCTCAGCTTCTCCATCGCTGTCTGCTTCTTCTTCTTCCTCTCCTACCTCTACTCAAACACCATCTTCATCTGCTTCCTCTTCTTCTTCTGCAAGCGCTTCTATTTCTCTTTCATCTTCTGCATCGCAAACACCGTCGCCTTCCCCTTCCCAAACTCCTTCCTCATCTCCTTCTGCTTCTAGTTCTGCTTCGTCATCTTCGTCGCGAACACCTTCGTCTTCTTCCTCAGCTTCTCCATCGCTGTCTGCTTCTTCTTCTTCCTCTCCTACCTCTACTCAAACACCATCTTCATCTGCTTCCTCTTCTTCTTCTGAAAGCTCGTCTATTTCTCTTTCATCTTCTGCATCGCAAACACCGTCGCCTTCCCCTTCCCAAACTCCTTCCTCATCTTCATCTCCTTCTGCTTCTAGTTCTGCTTCTAGTTCTGCTTCGTCATCTTCGTCGCGAACACCTTCTTCTTCTTCCTCAGCTTCTCCATCGCTGTCTGCTTCTTCTTCTTCCTCTCCTACCTCTACTCAAACACCATCTTCATCTGCTTCCTCTTCTTCTTCTGCAAGCTCTTCTATTTCTCTTTCATTTTCTGCATCGCAAACACCGTCGCCTTCCCCTTCCCAAACTCCTTCCTCATCTCCTTCTGCTTCTAGTTCTGCTTCGTCATCTCCGTCTCGAACACCTTCGTCTTCTTCCTCAGCTTCTCCATCGCTGTCTGCTTCTTCTTCTTCCTCTCCTACCTCTACTCAAACACCATCTTCATCTGCTTCCTCTTCTTCTTCTGCAAGCGCTTCTATTTCTCTTTCATCTTCTGCATCGCAAACACCGTCGCCTTCCCCTTCCCAAACTCCTTCCTCATCTTCATCTCCTTCTGCTTCTAGTTCTGCTTCGTCATCTCTGTCTCGAACACCTTCGTCTTCTTCCTCAGCTTCTCCATCGCTGTCTGCTTCTTCTTCTTCCTCTCCTACCTCTACTCAAACACCATCATCATCTGCTTCCTCTTCTTCTTCTGCAAGCGCGTCTATTTCTATTTCATCTTCTGCTTCGCAAACACCATCGCCTTCCCCTTCCCAAACTCCTTCCTCATCGCCTTCTGCTTCTAGTTCTGTTTCTAGTTCTGCTTCGTCATCTTCGTCGGGAACACCTTCTTCTTCTTCCTCAGCTTCTCCATCGCTGTCTGCTTCTTCTTCTTCCTCTCCTACCTCTACTCAAACACCATCTTCATCTGCTTCCTCTTCTTCTTCTGCAAGCGCTTCTAGTTCTCATTCATCTTCTGCTTCGCAGACACCATCGCCTTCCCCTTCCCAAACTCCTTCCTCATCTTCATCTCCTTCTGCTTCTAGTTCTGCTTCGTCATCTCCGTCGCGAACACCTTCGTCTTCTTCCTCAGCTTCTCCATCGCTGTCTGCTTCTTCTTCTTCCTCTCCTACCTCTACTCAAACACCATCTTCATCTGCTTCCTCTTCTTCTTCTGCAAGCGCTTCTATTTCTATTTCATCTTCTGCATCGCAAACACGGTCGCCTTCCCTTTCCCAAACTCCTTCCTCATCTCCTTCTGCTTCTAGTTCTGCTTCGTCATCTTCGTCGCGAACACCTTCGTCTTCTTCCTCAGCTTCTCCATCGCTGTCTGCTTCTTCTTCTTCCTCTCCTACCTCTACTCAAACACCATCTTCATCTGCTTCCTCTTCTTCTTCTGCAAGCGCTTCTATTTCTCTTTCATCTTCTGCATCGCAAACACCGTCGCCTTCCCTTTCCCAAACTCCTTCCTCATCTCCTTCTGCTTCTAGTTCTGCTTCGTCATCTTCGTCGCGAACACCTTCGTCTTCTTCCTCAGCTTCTCCATCGCTGTCTGCCTCTTCTTCTTCCTCTCCTACCTCTACTCAAACACCATCTTCATCTGCTTCCTCTTCTTCTTCTGCAAGCGCTTCTATTTCTCTTTCATCTTCTGCATCGCAAACACCGTCGCCTTCCCTTTCCCAAACTCCTTCCTCATCTCCTTCTGCTTCTAGTTCTGCTTCGTCATCTCCGTCTCGAACACCTTCGTCTTCTTCCTCAGCTTCTCCATCGCTGTCTGCTTCTTCTTCTTCCTCTCCTACCTCTACTCAAACACCATCTTCATCTGCTTCCTCTTCTTCTTCTGCAAGCGCTTCTATTTCTCTTTCATCTTCTGCATCGCAAACACCGTCGCCTTCCCTTTCCCAAACTCCTTCCTCATCTCCTTCTGCTTCTAGTTCTGCTTCGTCATCTCCGTCGCGAACACCTTCGTCTTCTTCCTCAGCTTCTCCATCGCTGTCTGCTTCTTCTTCTTCCTCTCCTACCTCTACTCAAACACCATCTTCATCTGCTTCCTCTTCTTCTTCTGCAAGCGCTTCTATTTCTCTTTCATCTTCTGCATCGCAAACACCGTCGCCTTCCCTTTCCCAAACTCCTTCCTCATCTCCTTCTGCTTCTAGTTCTGCTTCGTCATCTCCGTCTCGAACACCTTCGTCTTCTTCCTCAGCTTCTCCATCGCTGTCTGCTTCTTCTTCTTCCTCTCCTACCTCTACTCAAACACCATCTTCATCTGCTTCCTCTTCTTCTTCTGCAAGCGCTTCTATTTCTCTTTCATCTTCTGCATCGCAAACACCGTCGCCTTCCCTTTCCCAAACTCCTTCCTCATCTCCTTCTGCTTCTAGTTCTGCTTCGTCATCTCCGTCGCGAACACCTTCGTCTTCTTCCTCAGCTTCTCCATCGCTGTCTGCTTCTTCTTCTTCCTCTCCTACCTCTACTCAAACACCATCTTCATCTGCTTCCTCTTCTTCTTCTGCAAGCGCTTCTATTTCTCTTTCATCTTCTGCATCGCAAACACCGTCGCCTTCCCCTTCCCAAACTCCTTCCTCATCTCCTTCTGCTTCTAGTTCTGCTTCGTCATCTCCGTCTCGAACACCTTCGTCTTCTTCCTCAGCTTCTCCATCGCTGTCTGCTTCTTCTTCTTCCTCTCCTACCTCTACTCAAACACCATCTTCATCTGCTTCCTCTTCTTCTTCTGCAAGCGCTTCTATTTCTCTTTCATCTTCTGCATCGCAAACACCGTCGCCTTCCCTTTCCCAAACTCCTTCCTCATCTCCTTCTGCTTCTAGTTCTGCTTCGTCATCTTCGTCTCGAACACCTTCGTCTTCTTCCTCAGCTTCTCCATCGCTGTCTGCTTCTTCTTCTTCCTCTCCTACCTCTACTCAAACACCATCTTCATCTGCTTCCTCTTCTTCTTCTGAAAGCTCGTCTATTTCTCTTTCATCTTCTGCATCGCAAACACCGTCGCCTTCTTCTGAAAGCTCGTCTATTTCTCTTTCATCTTCTGCATCGCAAACACCGTCGCCTTCCCCTTCCCAAACTCCTTCCTCATCTTCATCTCCTTCTGCTTCTAGTTCTGCTTCGTCATCTTCGTCTCCTTCTCCGTCGCGAACACCTTCGTCTTCTTCCTCAGCTTCGCCGTCTGCTTCTTCTTCTTCCTCTCCTACCTCTACTCGAACACCATCTTCATCTGCTTCCTCTTCTTCTTCTGCAAGCGCTTCTATTTCTCTTTCATCTTCTGCATCGCAAACACCGTCGCCTTCCCCTTCCCAAACTCCTTCCTCATCTCCTTCTGCTTCTAGTTCTGCTTCATCTTCGTCGCGAACACCTTCGTCTTCTTCCTCAGCTTCTCCATCAGTGTCTGCTTCTTCTTCTTCCTCTCCTACCTCTACTCAAACACCATCTTCATCTGCTTCCTCCTCTTCTTCTGCAAGCTCGTCTATTTCTCATTCATCTTCTGCATCGCAAACACCGTCGCCACCGCCTCGCAGCCAGTGCTCCACGCACCAGCACTGTCCCCACGGATTCTTTTGCAACCATGCGCGACAATGTTGCCGGTGCCCAAAAAAGGACGGGAACGATGGCAAGGACGCAAATGATGGAAATGATGGAAATGATGGAAATGATAGAAATGATGGGGGAGATGGAGTTGATAGAAAAGATAGAAAAGATAGAAAAGATAGAAAAGATAGAAAAGATAGAAAAGATAGAAAAGATAGAAAAGATGGCTGGGGTTCTGCGTCTTCAAGGGACTACAACAGCGACAGTGACGGGAAAGACGGCCAAGATGGAAACGATTGCCCAGCTTTCGACGGAAACTGCTGCAGCGATGCTTTTCTGGCCACTTGCCCTGATGATCCATTCAATTGCTATGATGGAAAAGAAGCTGTGTACGGTACAGGAGGTCCTTCTTACACAACCTTTTCGCCGCCGCCACCAACAACATTTGCGCCGCCGCCACTAACAACATTTGCGCCGCCGCCACCAACAACCTTTGCGCCGCCGCCACCAACTACTTTTCCTGCACCGCCGCCGACTACCTATGTTCCGCCACCGCCACCATCACCGCCACCATCGCCGCTACCGGTTGGTTCGCCATCGCGTCCACCAGCTCGTCCACCTCAATCGCCCTCCGCTCCAAATAACGGCATCGATGGCAAAGTTGCCACTGCTGGAAAGCCAGCGGCGGAGGTTACATCAGGCAAGGGCAGCAAGTCTGGCAAAGACTCTAAAGATGGCAATAATGGTCAGTCGGTTTTGTTCCTTGTATTTTCTGCTACCCGTTTTTCCTGAGGCGAGTTTCGTTTGCAGCTAGCACCTGTGCTCTGATGTATGTGTGGCAACATATATGTTGCGGATGCGATTTGTGTTGTCAGGGAAAAGCGCCAAAGCGGCTGCGGCACGTACCGGTAGAGGAGACCAGGACTCTCGCAGCCAACGCAGGCGCAGCTACTACTGGACAGGCGCGCTTTGCTTCTCAGGTGAGAGATGACCCAACAGAGATAGCATGCAGCTCTCAGTTTTGCTGCTGTGTGGTCATTGCTGCTGGTGTCGTTTGTGTTGTTTTTTGTTTTAGTCCTCTCTTCTTGTGCATTTTCCTTTTCATTTGTTTCCTTTTCCTACCTCCCTCCCCCTCCCCCCCCCCCCCTCTCTCCCTCCTTTCTTGCGTGTTGCTCTTGCCTTGTGCTTACAAATTTGAATCATCCGTTCAGGATTGGACCCTAACTCTTAACAAGCAAGCCAAAAGTCGAGATTCCTTTGCACTTTACCCATGTCAAATATTGCAAGTGGTATCATATATTCTTGCATCGATACAGGAGTGCTGGCGTTTGTCATTTACCGCAAAGGTTGGGTTTCCTGCAAACGCAAGCTGCCGGCAGCAGAGGAAGGCGAGGTGGAGCCAGAGGGAGGAGGGGAGCAGCCTATTGTGTGGCACACGCCCGACCGCGCCGAAGATGCTTCCGGCCCTCGGGTCGTGCGCTGGACGCCGAATCCGAGCTCACCCAATCTTGCCAAAGATGCACCCGCGCCGAACTCACCCGACGTTGCCAAAGACGCTGCCGTGGCCCGGGTCGTACGCTGGACAACGCCGTCGCGCTCACAGCTCAACATGGGCTCTACGCCGCAGAGAACACCTCGCGGAGAAAAAACACCACGCGAGGAGGAAACACCAGGCGGGGAGAGAACACCGCCCACTCAGAAAACACCGCGTGGAGAGACTCGTACAACACCCCGCGGGGAGACTGAAAGAGTGCCACACTCGCAGCCCAAGCTGAACTCCGCGCCGCGCTCGCAAAGAAAGCGTAAGATGGCCACCCCGCCACCCATCAGAACCCCGCGTGGGCAACCACAGGCCAAAACGCCGGACTCCGCGCCACGAACGCCGCACGTGCAGCCAAATCTGGGCTCCACGGAAAAGCGTAAGATGGCGACTCCGCCACCAGTTAGAACTCCGCGCGGAGAGAAAACGCCGCGGCCACGGAGCCCAGATTTGATGGCGACTCCGCCACCGGTTAGAACCCCGCGCGGAGAGAGAACGCCGCGGCCACGGAGCCCAGATTTGATGGCGACTCCGCCACCAGTTAGAACCCCGCGCGGAGAGAGAACGCCGCGGCCACAGGCCAGTCCAGACACTGCGCCGCGAACGCCGCACGTGCAGCCCCATCTGGAATCCGCGGCGCGCTCGCAATACAAGACTGCCTCCCCACCACCCGTCTAGCCGCCCGGCCCACAGCAAGCAAGATTGCCTCTTTTGCCAACCGTTCAACCCCGCAGCAAGCTCCAACTGGCGCCTACTGCACAGCATGCTGGAACATGCACCGCCAAGCAAGCAGAACAACTTATTAGTTATGTATCTACTCTTATGTGAGCACGGGTAGATTTAGGCCCTTATATGGCAGCCACGCGCATTTTTCTTTTCAATCAAGTTTTGCTTCATAATGTTTCCATAATGTACAACCGGCTTTTCTTGAAGCAAACCTCACTCGCTTTGTAGTTTTTACCCGGCTAGCAAAATATAGTTGATGCATTCTCTTCAGTTGTATCTCACAAATAATCAGTCATTTTGCGAAGATTTAAGATGGGCTACACACGTGGCTATGTACATCCCTTCATATTCAGAAGATATGTAAATAACACGAAGACGGTCAGTGATGAGCATAGCTAATATCAATACTACAAAAATAATAGCAAATATACGTGCAAGTAGTGACTAATAGGATTGCAAAGCCAAGTCCAGGTATACATCCATATACATACATACTAAATGTGTTCCTGGGGCTTGTGTGTACGAGGTCAATTTAAGTTTGATGTCTCGGAAGCTTGCCCAGTGCAACATATTCATACCTCGAGACGCGGTGCCTTCCATCATCTCACTATCCATCAACAATGTCGCCTTGATGTCACCTTGTTGCTTCATGAATGATAGCACATTGCCCTGTGCGAAAATCCAGTTGCCAGTCGTCTGATTGCCTATTAGTAACTGTTACTCATTGGGCAGTCCAACCACAACATGTGCCATTGTGCCAACTGGTCGCCAAGCTACCACTCATTGTCGACAGGAGGTGATATCAATTGGATATGACTCGATTAATGACGTTACTTTATCCAGAATCGACTTTTCCTTCGAACGTTTCAAGAAAGTTTCGGGGAAACCTGTCACAGTAAATATTTAGATGTTAGATTTTACGCAGTTGGCAAAGATTTATCATCTTATTACTGTAATACTACAAGGTTTTATGAATCGTGAATGATTCTTAGTTTCACAATTCTTAGTAACCGCTTGTGAGTTTGGATACAACCCCAAGGGGTAATTACACAACGAACTCTTAATAAAGATCAGGCTCTATGGCTGCATTAAGTCCTGACTCCTGAGAGCAGGTGAAATACCAGTAAATAGCAGAGCGGTCACTTCGTTTATTTACGTAGATTTCTACTCAAGTTGTTGCAGACTTGGGCCCGTTGCAAAACACGAACACGACTGAACGTAGATTGTGAGTTTGCTAAGTTGCGGTGGCAATGAGTTGAACTTCGCAAAACTATTGCAAAGTACTTGAATGCTGACTTCCAGTCCAACTTGTAGGCACGGTTAAGTGTTCAGGATTTGCTTTTGGGACTTGAAAAGTTTCCCCAGTCATGATTCTTGAATTAGTGCTTATTATTATCTATCACCGTCCTTGTCAACAACTTGAAATTTACCGTCAGACTGTGACTGTCACTGTAAAAAGGACAAAAATAGAAAAAAATACAATTCAGATAGATGATTTTTAAGTTGATATTAATAATTTGAAGTCATTTCTGAATGAAATCGAAACTTTGAACTAGTTAGTGAAGTCAAAACTTGAACGTCGTTCAGAGGTGACTCTAACGTGCCTGTCAAAAAGATTCTCGGAAAAGCCTCTGTGAATGTTAGATTATTAATATTATTATTAATATTAATACAATAACTGTTAGAATAATATATTAATTGTATTAGATATATTAATCTGGAACTCTCACCAAACGCAGTTTGCAGTAACAGAACTTTAATAAAACTTGAAACAGAAAAGGCGCGAAGCGCAGAGCGCAAAGTAACATGACTGGCCGGATCTAAGTAATGGCTCTAACGACATCGTTACTCCGATACAGTCGGCCTGGTAACTAACTATTATTAATATTAATTATTAGTTCCAACACTCCCCCTGGAATAAAGTAAATTATGAAAGTTACTGCAGGTCCTAATATATGTTACGACCACTATTACTATTTGTGAAACATATGAAAACACTTGAAACTCAAAACATAACGCAACCACTGTTACCCTCACACTCTCCGAGACGTGCAATCAGGCTTGGCTACCCGCTCAGACCGCGGCAAGTATGTATCGGTTAGACTACATACAAGGCAGCGACCCTGCAATCTGATTGGGCCTACCTGAGGAGAAAAATTAGTGTCCTACCCACCCTTTATCGCTTAACACATATCCCTAGGTAACGGATGATAACATTATGTAAACCAGACATATGAAACATACCATCATGAGTATATGTTAATATGATCCAGGATAGATATGATAACATATAAATATGATAGTTATGCAACTATGCCAGTTCATCATATATTAACGTATATATGAGCACTATATAAAAAAAAATGACAGCGCTTCCCGTAAGGGGTATATGAAGAAAAACTATTCAACTATGTTCTGGTACAGCTAGGAGACAGTTGCCGAGGTCTTTCGAAATGATAAATCACCCGAAGGTGTTGCGAGACGATCAACGACCCTCCGACTGCCATCACAAGCCTCCAACTCAGTTGGCTTAGTTATAGTATATATGTGTATATATATGATAAGCGAGTTAAATATTACGCAAAAGTACAATCAATCTGATTCCCCCCACTAGCCCCCGGATCCATTCGAGATACGTAGCGAAGACGGACGGGCGCAAATACAAACGTGGATACATGCGTGGGGGTGGGCTCGGAGGTGAGCGCGGAGAAGAATATAGAATGGCGAACAGAAGAAAGAGTCCACCGGTATTTCCCCAATCACTCTCTTCGCCCGGCAGGTAGACCCAGTACCTACAACACTCCCCTCTTAACGTATACGTATGCGTAAATTTAAAATCGCGACTTATTGATAATACATATGTATAATGGCCCATAAAATACGGATATATGATAAATCCTTAATTATTTCGCAAAATGCGAGAAATCAATCCCGAAGCGAATCATACACCCCTTTTCCACGATTAACGAGACTTTGTTTGCTAGGACATTAAATTTTTCGTGCGTGAAATTGATCTTGGTAAAAATGTCCGTAAGATTATCTTCGGAAGATACCCGGAAAAGTTTGACTATTCCCTTTTTAACCAGCCGATTAAGGAAATGATTCCTAACGTCAATATGTTTGGTTCGGGATTCTCCTAACCCCCTCTCGGACAACGTTAAAGCTCCCTCGTTGTCTTCAAGTAGGATAGTAGGTCCTTCAAGGCATATCCCCATATCACGTAAGGTTGGCCTCAAAGCCAATAACTCATTGCAAAAGTCGGCGGTCCCCTCTACGAAAGAAAAGAGCGCGTGGGACAAGGATCCAAAGGAACATCCGGTGTAGCATAGCATACGAAACATCGGGATTAGGGACTTGTGATTTCGCAGCTATACTCAACGGGCAGATTAGCAGGGGACGGGTGTGAACGGCCAGAAAGATAAGCATGCCGATGAGACATCTCAAGTCATATGCAAGGAGCCGGTGCCCTTTCTTTAGAGGGGCAGGGTTTTCAGAAGTGAAGGGGATCTTAGCAGGTATCTCCTCCAAGTATCCAAGTTCCCCTAAAATGAGGAGTTCGTACTTTCTCTGATGCAGCAAGATCCCTTTATCGGTCTGAACGATCTGGATGTTCTTGAACTCGGTCGCTTTCCCGAGGTTCTTGCATCTAAACCCACGACCTCTTATCGCATGAGTTGGTAAGTAAGCAACGGTTTGTGACCTTCACTTTAGACCGTGCTTACTTTGTCAAACTTCAGGGTAGTCTCAAGTCCAATCAACTCTTATCTTTTCATGTGGACGATGGGATACACGCAGCATCCCAGCGCGCACATGAGGGATTAGTGGCGAGCCTAGAGAAGCATACCACAACCGTCCGGATTCAGGGTGTCCGTACAGGGCTTTCTTCAGGAGCCAAATAAACCCTGGCCTTTCAAAACCGGGAGGGGCTTAACGTAGATGTCATAAGGCATCTTGGCATGCAAGTATGCGGTGGTGAAATCTATGAGCCAAGGTCAATCCCAAAACAGGCTGCGTAGGCAATAATAAGAAGGATGGTCTTATGGTGGGCGGTAGGTGAGTATGTCTTTTTGGGGTCATATTGCAACCCGGCTTTTAGCAAGTCACCCCTTAAGGTGATCCTTGCTTTGTGGAATTCCTCAGAGGTTCCTTGTTGTTTCACCGAGTCTATCCACTTAAGAGGAATGATCGGTGACCCAGACCTCCGCTGCCTCACTTTCTTTGCACCATTCAAAGGCTTTCAGCTCCTCTTGCTGTTTCACCTCCTTCTCCCTAGCCTGCCTCCTATCTGTAGGCGTCTGAGAAACAGGAAACTCGGGGGTCTGTTCGCTAACTAGACAATAATCTATCCTTTGCTCTCGCGTGCATAAAGAGATATGACTCCCTCTAGTTCTACCCCCAGGTATGATGTTGTCAACTGAGATAAGGCCTTGCTCATGTGATCTCCACTCCTTCCCATGTTGGCTGTTTTCGGTGGTAATCCGTTCTCTCTCCCCCTCGACGAATTCAAACTCTGAAACAGTGTTAGAATCCGCCGATTCGGACTTAGAATTATTAGGTACCGTTCGCCCTTCCTCAGCGTACTCGTACTTAATGATTTCTGAGTCTATGTTTTTATCGGTTACCCCATCGTCAAAAGTAACATGGTGGGCGGGAAAACGCCTTGACTTTCGCACGATTGGTGCGGAGGGCCCGAGCGTAACACCCTTACGGATAGCTGTTTCCCACTGCTCTCCGTAAGTTTGTTTAGCCCAACCCTCTCCCCACATACGCGCGGGAATCTTGACGTGTTTCCCCGACAGCACAACCCTCTCCTTAGGCTTTCTCCCCCTCTTCATAACATCTTTGCCGCTCCTGTGCTTCTCCTTCTCCTCATCCCGATCCCTGTCTCTTGTCTCAATGACAGGACTGGGGGGAATGAGATCCGGCATAAAAGCGTAGTTGGGACTGTAAGTGATAGGTCGGGGAGATTTCTCCCCCTCGTCCTCACTCGCATCCTCATCCGCTTTCCTGCCTGACTGCTCATTACCCTGGGCAGGAGAAGAAGAGTGGTGCGGTAATAAATCGGTACCAGTCGGGGCGTCAACTTTAGGGATCACCACTTCAATGGGGGAGGGTCGGTCCTCCATTGTAGCGGGATCTCTAGAGTTGGTCGCCCCCATATCAGGAGTGCCTTTTTCCGACGTACGAGTAGGAGTATGAGAGACAGTAGTTTTGGTGAGGGTTTTGTTATTATCCCAACTCACCGAGAACATGGGCTCAAATCCCCCGGTGCTCTCTAAACTTTTGGAAGCTTCTCTCTTGCCTAGTTTCCAAACGTCAAAAACTATGTCTCTTACGTTCCCAGGGATCACCCGTGCTACAGGGTTATAAAACCTATAGTAACCGGTGTCCCTCTCGTACCCTAGGAATACAACCCTCCTTCCCCTCTCACCTTTCCCTCTCTTGGCCTTGACTCTCATTACAGCAGCACACCCGATGGGCCGCAAGTGATGTAGGTAAGGCTTTCTGTTGTGAATAACCTCGTAAGGTGACTTACCGCGGAAAGGGCCTTGTGAGATAGGTAGTAGGTTGTTGATGTAAGTACTATTCTTTTCCATTTCTGTCCAAAAAGATGGGGGAAGCTCAGAGTCGCTAAGTAAAGCGCGCGCCGGTCCACCATTGGTTTGGTGCGAGCGCTCTACTTTGGCGACTGCTTGCTTCTCCCCGGTTGGAGCCTCTAGGAAAATTGGTTGGTTTACATCAAGCCAATTTCTGAATTCCTTGTAAAGACCATATTCTTGGTCACACGTTAAGAACTTCACTTTGTTTCCGGTGTGCCTTTCAAAATATGCAATGGCCTTTAGGAAACAAGAGAAGAACTCCTTCTTGTGTCTAAGATAATAGTCTAGCTCGAAGTTCGACGCAAGGCATTAATGGTGAACTTGTATTTCTTTCCATCCCACGATATAGTATTCCACCACCCTTGGGTATCCATTGATAGGTGTACTCCAGGGCGGCTTTCTACTATATGTTGGTTGGATTTGAAATGTGGCAACGTTTTGTTGCGAAGGCTTCGCACTTCATAATGCGTTCCCGCCAGTTCACACCCACTATCTTAACCCCCATATACAGGGACATTCGCTCCATTGCTTTCACACCTCTATGTTTACACATTCGGTGGAAAACAGTGGCGTGAATGCACTCAGCATTATGGGGTTTAACTACTGGGTGTAATGCCCTATCCATACGACATTTAGCATCATGCTCATGCCCATGCATAGACATATCACACTTTTCATCATCCGGCATTACAGAGCAACACGCTAACCCTATCCCTCTCCCTATATATTTGCCCCTCTCATTTTCAGTCTCATGCGAAAAGGGAACATAAGATTTCATCTCATCACATCGCCACCCACACATACATGTTGACTTATTACAGTAGACATCATGATATATGGGTAGGGATGCTTTCTGAGATGGGCAACTAGGGGGGAGTCAAAATGTGACGGTCGACGGTGACGAATCACCGTTCTCGACCTTCACGTTGTGTTTGTTTAGGGCAATGGGATCGTACCACTCATTCGGGTTGAGTGGAACCATACCAGGGGGATCAAAAACTGAGAGATTGTTTTGCAGGGACCGCCCCCTCGCAACGATCTGCTCCTCCCGTATGTGGATAGGCTCCTTCAAGACGATAACTTGGTTGTTCTGGTGAACAACTGCAAGCTTTTTCTTGACCCACGCCGAGGTGGCCACTAACCCATGTTTGAGATGGGATTATAAGTAGTATGTGAATCATATACACACACTTCCTCCCCAATATTAGGCTCCCGAAAGGTACATTTGGACTTTTCCTTTGTATTCAGTCCTAAGGCTACCCTTCGCGATTCTGAATTCCTGGGATTCCAACCTCATCTTAACGAATGAACCTTTGTGGGGAGACTGTGACTCGCTAGCCCCACTGTCGTCCACCCACATCATATGGTCAGGTTCAAAGGTCCCCTCACTGTTGGCTTCAGGGCTTTCAACCATCATGATAGTGCAGGTGTCTGACGGGTCGGTCTTTGTTCCCGTACCCCATTGAGAAGTGCTCTGGGATTAAGGAATGATACTTTCTGGCGTCTGAGGTACGGTAGGACCTACAGGGGCAGCAGGAGAAGAGATAGGGCTTGTAGGGGACGGTTCCCCCTGTCCAACGCTTTTCTTTTCTGCTTCCTCGTAGTCTTCCGCACCCTCAGTCAGAAAGGGGAAAGAAGCTACCATACCTTTAGCAAAGTGATTGTTATGCTTAATCGCCATAGATATGACGCAATCACGAACAGTAAAGAAGAGGTCATTGTAGAAGTCATCGACTTCTCCGTCCGACCTAGTTATAAGGGTGTCCTTGACTGTCAAGCCACTTGCTCCCCTTGCTAACGCGGCGAAAAATCTCTTTAGTTCGTCATGGGGGGGAATCTCTCAGTTTCCCCCTACAACGACTTTACTCTTCTTCTTGTCATCATAGTACCAAGCTATATCTCCCTGCTCGTCATATTCTCCCCCTTGGTATCCCGCCTCTACCTCGGCAAGGGGTGGTGCGACAACGGACTTATCTTTCCCTTCTCGAGACTCCCCCATGACCTCTCCCACGTCTTGTGTGGACGTTGAAGAAGGGGAGATGAGGGGAGTTCGTGGGATAGAAGAGTTGCCTTTCTGGATAGAGGATCTGTCTTTCTGGTCTGGCGCTCTCACCCACTGAGTAGACAGAAGGGACATAGGTACAAGCATAAAAGAGTCAGGGGGGGAACAAATCCCTCTTTTAGTTTCTGTCTGTACCCTGCTAAGATAGCTTCCCTCTTCTTCTCCTCACCAATGTGCCATGAGCAAACCTCATAACCCTTCCCTAATCTCTCTGCACACGCCCCCCCCTCCACGCCCAACCGGGCCGCACCTAACTTCCATGAACACCTGAAACCTAACTTTGCAGTAGCCTCACACTGCTTGCCATTGGGTACGTGACAGCTAGTAGGCTTGATAGGTTTGGCATGGAGGTTGAGTGGTGGGCCACCTACCTCTCTAATATGCAATAGGTTGGTGTTTTTAATGAGGACTTTTCTGTAACCTGTCTTGGCACGGCGAAGCCCGCAACCATCCTCTAAGGGGTAGATTACACTAATCGGTAGCTACCATATGTCCCTACCTTAAGTTCAAATATCTTCATCTCATCCAGTTCACGTGAGAATGGTATAATCCCGGGTCTCGCGTAGAGAGGACAGCATTTCTTCGAGTGCACCATGTGGTGAACTCCTCAGTACGATGCTCTCGCTGTGGATTCTCCCATGGCTAGTGCGTTGCTGTTGCCTGTAGGTCACGGACATGTACTCCATGTTCAATAGGGCGACCTCCTTCAACGGCGATATCTCTTCATGGGATGTTTCAAAGGTCTGCGTATGGAATGGTTTGCGACGGTTGTGTGTGATCTGCTGTACCCAGAGGGGTGGGGTCACCTGCCATGTCAAGAGAGTTTACAAAATTGTTCTCACTAAGTGGGGGGATACGTGTTTGAGAAACATTACGAGTGGGATGGAGAGTGACATGTGTTGGTGTAGCCTCCCCCTCTCTCCTCATTATGGTTGTACCTAGCACGGCTTCTGTCTGCACCCACTCTCCCTGTCGTATGTGCGCTGGGGCAAAAAGAGGTGATGGTGGGGTAGTTGTGGTGAGGTTGTCATGTTCTGTCTGCCCATCATTATCGTCCTCCCTCTCCATCATATGAATGGCTGGTGTGTGGTGTGGCAAAAAGAGGTAGTGGTGTGGTGTTGTCGTGAACATCCTCTCCTCTCCCCCCACTCTCCTCTTCCCTTTCTACAACATTGACAGCAGACATATGATTGATATGCCCTACCCTATCTACTTCCTCTCCCTCACTCCCTGTGTCTTCATCAGATGAAGAGTGATCGTCAGACTGCAATCTGGTGAGGTCTGGATCGTCTTCTACGTCCTCCTCAGATGAGGAAGACGAAGAGGAAGAGTCAGACCCACCAGCATTCAGACTGATGGTCCTCTTCTTCTTGATGAAGTCTGTAGCTTTGAGCTTCCGTCTCTCCTTCTCTCCCTTCTTTTTTTTTTTCTTCATCTTGTCCTTGCCCTTCCTTCCTTCCCCTTCTGCCTTACTACTCTCACTACTTTTGCTCTTCTGACTACCTTCTATCAGATGAGAGGGAGTAGCAATAGCTCCTGCCTTCCTTCTTATAGGGCAGTTGTTAGGATCATGCCCATCTCGTGGACAGTTTTTGAGGAGGCAACGGACAAAACACACCCTCATAACATGATCACCTTCACGATTATAACATTTAATCCTGCCTTTGTTCTTCTGTCCTTCTACTAGATTAACAGTGATAGGGTCAGACCGTGAGTTTCTGGATCCAGTACCGTACAACTTTTGCATCCTAGTCATCGACACACTCCCTTGGGCGATTTGCTCCATAATCTGGAGGAATTCGTCCCAAGGGGGTCGTTGATGAGAAAGCAAAGCTTGCCTATGGTTTTCCCAGGTTTTAAAAGGGGTTAAATGTTTTAATTTGTTTATGATCATGTCAGCTTTCATGGGGACAGGGATGGGTGCTTTCATCCTCTTCTCTTGCTTATCAATTATCGTGAGGTATGTAGCAAGCCATGTACTTACTTCCTTAACCTTTTTGGGGTAGGAGTAGTAGATGGTTTGTTGGTCCTCTTGAAACTTGATAAGTTCGAGGCCCCCATAATGCTTCTGCAAAGCTGTGAGACAAGCAACCCCATCTGTTCCACCTTTCTTCATGATCATCATAACTTTGCGATCATGAGAGCAAGATTGGAGCAGATAGGCAAATAGGATTCTGTTTAGGGAATCATACCTTTGCTTTTCGATTGCCTCATAATACCTTGCAGATCCTTGAGGTTGAGAAGCGTACGGAAGGTTAGACTTGCTTCCGGAAGTCACAAATGGTACTTCGCTTTTCAGCTCAGTAGGTATTATGATTTCCGGTTTAGCAGCTTTCTTTCGTTCTGCAGTAGGCTCAACCTTAATTGACCCACCCTCCTCTGTTTCCTCCTTCTTAACTTTGTTTTGATCTCCCGCTTCACCCCTTGGGGAATGTAAGGGATCCTCAATAGGAGATTCAGGAGGGACTAGGAATTTGGGTAATTTTAGGTTCTTGGTAAACGGATGATGCTCGGCATGCCTGGGATGATAGTCAAGACTGTGGATTTGTTACACCAATGATCGAAATCAAAGTATGGTAAAACAAATCACAGTCTGGTTTATCATCATAGAACTTTGGAGGGTCCAGTTTTAGTTTCGCTAAGTCAAATGTGGAGTTGTATGCCATATTGACTGTCAAAGTGCGGAAGATAGGAGAAAAACTCGACTATCAAATGAATTCTATCGGCTAGGATAGAAAGAGAGGTAAAAGGATAAATGCGAGGTTGTGGTATACTAGTACCTATTTCGTATCTAGTCAAAACACAGAACAGATCACAGTGGCTGCCTATTGCATGCACACTGTTGTGGGTGACTGCCTGGCGCAAGTCCACCTGCAACACTCTTTTGGTGGCTGCCTGATGCACGCCTACCAAATCTGTGTATAGGTGATTAAAGTTCTTTACACGGAGTTCGCATTACAAGGCTCGATAACCTGTTAGAATAATATACTGATTAATTGTATTAGATATATTAATCTGGAACTCTCACCAAACGCAGTTTGCAGTAACAGAACTTTAATAGAAAACAGAAAAAGCGCGAAGCGCAGAGCGCAAAGTAACATGACTGGCCGGATCTAAGTAATGGCTCTAACGACACCGTTACTCCGATACGGCCGGCCGGGTAACTAACTATTATTAATTATAATTATTAGTTCCAACAATAACTTATGATCTATGATAGCAACTACACTCTATCAGCAATACTACAGACTGCTTTAATAAGAAAAGGCGCCAACAGAACAGTACACGTAACTTGACTGGCAGTGTAATGCCCCCAACGATAGCTCGTAAAAAGTCGGTAATACAACCAAACACAGTCCTCAAGAATGAGAATGATGTCTCGTTGTATTAGCTCAGTGAAGCCAAAAAGGAAAACGGCAACAGACCAGGAATAAAATTGCATCAGGTCCAGTCCGGACAAATAATACTGAAAAACAAGCTGGTGCACCTGTCACCAGGAAAAGGTATTTTTACCTGCTATCCGGGGGGTGATGCCTACAGTACCCCCTCCCGATTTTATGACGGAAATAGCATTTTCGTCATACACCTTCTGATTTCTTTCTGCAAATAGTATGCGCTATGGAGTCATGCCACACAGCGCATCGACCCACGGATAGACGCTAAAAGACGATAAATATATCCTCATACGGCACGTCAAAGCGGATTCTTCTTGCCTTTCTTGTAAATTTTGAACTCCTTCCCCTCAATTTCTTTTTTTTTCTGCAGTATGTCAAGAACAAACGTACAATTAATAAAAAAATACAAGCAACGTGGTGCTGTAGTACGATTCCCCCTTTGATCTCCTTCTTCTTATCATTATCATTATTATTATTATTATTCACAGGGAGATCGTAAGTACATTGTCTTTTTTAAAGACATACCCTTGTATAAGGCGGATATCCTATGATATAGTATTAGGGGGCCAGTCCTAATAGCTATATCCGAAGTCGAGGTGTATGTACCCGACCCTGCGATATACCGACACAAGTAGAGATTGACCGTGCTCAGGTACGACAGTATATAATCTATCGTAAAAAATAATTTAATGAAAGTTTCAGAGAACATTTCATTTTCGAGAACATCATCCCAGGACTTGGAAAGGGTCATACCCGGGAACACCATCGCTCAATACACTAGCGATCCCCGTATACGGTGTAGTATCATCGTCGATCGACCTTTCGCACTCGTATGTTGCGATCGAATGCCAAGTTATATCACTGAGTCTTTTTAATATTCATATTGATAACTGATGATGCATGATCAAATCATGATACGCCGTGTGCAATCAATCAGTTTTTTTGAGACACATAAAGAAAAATAGTTTCTTTGTCACTGCCTTCGTCGTCTGGCGCGGATTTCTTTGCCTGGTGGAGGACCACCAACAAAAGTCAGATCGAACTTTGACTGTTCGAGAATGTCCCAGATCTTATTAGGGATTCCGCCCAACGATAATTCAAAAGGGACATCAAGCACTCCTCTTGGCAGTGTCTGAATGGTCCACGCAGTGTAATCCTTGTCTCTGGGAGTAATTGTATCATCCCATGTCTCGAGACTTTTTGCGTCTTTATATACTGGCAGATAATGTCTTGCCTTTGGAACCTCAACCGGGTCCATACTTCTCCAGAACTGGAGTATCGGTTGTACTATCTTTGCGGCTGATGATATTTTGAGTGTCCGTGTGACACGCATCTGTCGTGGGACCGCCACGACCCGCATCAAGTATAAGTCTGAGAGAGTGTCATCAGCGACATATTGTTCCGCTGGTCTCATCAGATAGAAAACATTTTTCACCCATGCGATGGTTGCTATCGCATCGCCTTCCTTCCATCGCTCATGGACAATCTCAACGTTGCCCGCGTTTGGGTCAGTGTCCGTCCCCTCCTCCTCCTGGTGGACGTCCTTTGATCTCATCGACCTCATCGCCTTCCTCGGTTGGTCGTTGATAAGATCATTCCGCGCTCTCCTTAGCTGCGCCTCTGTGATCTTCTCCTTCTTTCCGCTATGCTCTCGCGGAGACTTGGACTGAGTCCCCACCGCGCTTATGCGGTCAGTCTTCTCCTTGCTGTCCACCTCACTCTCCTCCTTCTCACCTATCGGTGCCCGATAAGCATCGTCTTGGTCTATGCCAGCCTCCTTGTGGATGGGCGGCACCTCTTTGAAATCATCCTTCATCCGTTTTAACGCCTCCTCAACGGATTCATCTTCCAGTAAGAAGGGATCATACTTAATCAGCCTTCTTACATTCACAATTTGCACCTTCCCTCTACCCCTGATCTTGTAATTCAGAGGTCCCGTCTGTTCCATAATCTGATAAGGTCCTTTCCAGTGAGTGAACAGCTTAGAGCTGACTCCCTTCGGGACTTGAGGATGGTACAATAGTACAATATCCCCGACCTGGAACTTGATCTGATCCAAGTGCGCTTGTCGCACCCCTTCAGCATCAGTCTTTCGGCGCTCCGCCTCTCTATGCGCCCTGAATATTTGTTCCGCCTCCATCTTCACTCTAAGTCTCATCCCAAACAACTCATCCGCATCCGCCCAAGTGTCTTTTGGGTGAAGGAGCGAAGTCGGGATATCAGGCTCACGCCCATATACTAACTGATATGGCGAGATTGAGCTCTTCGAGCCTCCTAACGCCGTAGAGGGTAGACAGTTCATTGCAAACGCAAATGATGGTGCTGCCTCGACCCATGCTCTTTGATTCTCCTTCTTCGTGCAATACATCTTTAGCGAGGCTTTGAGGGGTCTGTGTACCCGCTCGATTTTCCCATTTGCTCGCAGGTTATAGGCAGTAACATATTGCCATTTCATCCCGTAAAATTTAGATAGTTTGTCGATGACCTCGCTATTAAAGTCCGAGCCTCGATCAGAACATATCTTTCTTGGTACTCCGATCTGTGAGATGATCCTATCGATCAGCGCCTCGGCCGTCGTCTTGCCGGTAACGTCTTTGACAGGGATGATCCACACATAGTTGGTGGCTCTGTCAATAGCCGTAAGGAGGTATTTGTAACCATCCTTCGATTCTGGGAAAGGTCCCACATGATCAATGTGTATAAACTCAAACATCCCCGCATGAAGAGGAAATTCGCCAATCAGGCCGAAATTTGCCTTCAGTGGTGTTTTGTTTATCTTGCACGGGATGCATGCATCCACCGCCTGATCTATCTCCTCCTTCATCTTCTTCCACCAGAATCGCCTCGCTACGAACATGTGAGTTCGTTGTCGACCCGGATGCGCCAAAAGTGGGCAATTGTGGGCTGCGACAAATATAAATCGTCTCAGACTCTCCGGTACCCAAAGGGTCCATTTGTCCGGCTGTGACGCATAGCGACCGTGAAGGCCCTCGTACCACAGTAGACCATCTCTCCATCCCATCTCCTTCATCTGATCTTTGATCGCTTTCGTCATCCGTAGCTCATCCGGGTTCTGATATAACTGTATCAGTTCTTTAAACTCCGGATCTTGAGCCTGTTGTTGCCTCCATGCGGTAGGCGAGGCTATATGGATAGTACCATCTTCTAGCCGTACCCCGATTCTTTCCGGGTCATCGTCTAGGTCACTTCTCCGCTCTTGAGGAGGCTCCGCATAAACTTCCTGCGTCTCCTCTTCCTCTCTTATGTTCGCCTTCGCATTCTCATATACCTCATAGGACCACTCAGCGTCCTCCTGGGTATGTAGCTCACAACATATCCCGTGATCCGGGCCTTGTGGACTGTACCGTAGACCTGTGCGGTCATATCGGACTCCACTCGCCATCTCCATCGCCTCAATGTGGCTGACCTCATACACCTTGTCAGTGGACAAGTCTTCCATCTCCACCGTGGACACCAACGCCGATACTTCTGAGTTAAACTCTAGCCTAGAGAGGCTATCAGCGACCACATTTCGCTTTCCCGGTAGATGGACCATTGTAAAATCGAAACAAGACAAGAACGCTTGCCACCGCGCCAGCCGTCCCGTCTGTTCATGATTCATCAACCATAACAGGTTATGATGATCAGTTCTGACAGTAAATTGAGGTCCTCCCCACAAATACTCTCTGAGCCTCTTGAGGGCCCATACTACCGCCAACGCCTCTCTTTGCCTTGTGCAATAGTTTCTCTCCGCCGCACACAACTTCCTACTAATAAACATGATTGGGCGTAATTTCTTCTCCTCATCCTCTTGTTGTAATACAGCCCCAATCGCAAACTTAGATGCGTCTGTATCGACTACGAATTGTTTCGTAAAGTCGGGCATCGTTAACACCAGTCCTCCGTCTTTCGGGTCTTTGTAAATGAGATCTTTGAGCGCATGAAACGCTTGCAAAGCCTCTTCGCCCCACTTCTCAAAGTCTCCAAAATCTATCATTTTCTCCAACTTAGCCCGTGTTGCACCCCAATCGGGTATAAACTGGCTATAGTATTGCGCCATCGCAAGGAATGAGTGCAATTCAGTGCGGCTCTTCGGTATCGGTCGATTCATAATCTCCTCCCTCTTCTCTTTGGATATCGAGACTCGATTATGGGAGATCTCGTACCCTAAGTATGTCACACTCGTCTTGGCAAGTTGACACTTCTTTAGATTGCACGTCAGGCCAAAAGCTCCGATGCGCCTGAATATATCGGACAAATGATCGATATGCTCCTCTATTGTGTTAGAGTATACGATAATGTCATCGATATAGCAAAATGCATATTCTCCCGCCTTCTGTCCCCGCCTTCTCATAAAGCCACCGTCAGACAAATCATCGTACTGACTGCTCAACATCTTCTGCATCGCCTTCTGGAAAAGTCCTGGGGCTTGCTTGAGGCCCATCGGAAGCACTTTCCATTGGTATATTTCCATACCCACCACAAACGCCGTCAGCCATCTGGACTTTTCCTCCAGTGGTATCTGCCAGAAGCAATTCTGAAGGTCAATGACCGAATAGAATTTTGCATTCCGCAGTACTCTCCTTCCTTCTTCTAATGTCGGGAGAGGATTTCTCTCTTCCTCCAGCACCTTGTTAACACGAGCATAGTTAACTGTCAGGCGCCATTCTCCTCCTGGCTTCGGCACTATTCTCGGTTGTGAGACTATTGAGGATGTTGATCTCTCAATAAAGTCCTCATTGAGCAGCTGCCTTGCTAGCTCCTCCGCTATCTTCGCCTCATGTATACTCAAATTCGCCCTTCGTGGTGCCGGTGACGGCTCCGCACCCGGTATTTTGTAAATAACCGCAGTGAAATCTTCAGGCTTGACACCACCTGCATGTGGAGGGTCAAAAATTTCCTTGTTCGCCTCTAATTTGGCTTTTAAAAGCTCCTTCTCCTTCTCCGTGCCTACTCCTTCTTCCAATATTTTCCGCGCCGCCTCTTGAAAATCTTCATCAGACATCTGCTTATGTTGCTTGAGGGGTTCTCTGTCCTCCTCCAAGCCTAAGTCCTCTTCCGAGACATCATCTAGGCCCGTCTTTTCATACGTGACCGTGTCCGGCTCATCATCTTTACCGAGCTCCACCAGCATGTCAATGAGTCTCGCGTATTGCAAAGGAGCTTTACGGGTGTAAAAACCATCAAAGCATGTGAATGCTTGCGGTATTAATTTCAACTTGTCGAGGTCTCTGAGCTTCCGCTTGTATGCACTGCTCTGCTCACGAGTTCCCATACGACAAGCCACCACTAGCTGTTGCTTGCGAGAGGGTACCGGTATAGGATGATCAATAAGCCGGTCCCTTATTTCCTGCGCCCATATCGCCTTCTCATTATATGGCAGGATAATAGTATACGGCTTATTATTTTCGAATAAAGTCCGTAAGCATTTCTTCACTTCAGACAGTGAACGCGGCCACGTGGGCTCGTCACCCCAGAAATCAGTAATAAAACTTTTAATAGTTTCTGGTGGAGTATCCGGGATTCGCCCCGTTCTCCTTGGTACAAACTCCTCCCTTTTTTCTTCTCCTACTTTCGCATGGAAACAGTATCCGTTAGTAATATGGACATCTGTTCCTACTCCTTCCGCGAATCTCGCCAACGACGGGCTTCTTTGTGCGACACACATAATCTCCTCCTTTCGCTTCTCAATTAAGTCATCAATAGACTTTTTGTCCCAATGGCATGTCGGAACTGTGACAGTGCACATTTGGGATTCCCAATTGTCGGTCCAGGACAGTTCATCCGGTCTTACGACATGGGGGTGAACGTACACCTCAAGTGCCTCATGTGCGATGGCCATCTTTTTGTGATCCTTCGCTAGACTCAGCTCATAAGCCTCATAAGAGTCAGTAGCGTTGAAGGGATCAATATCGTTCTCTTCTCCTCTTTTTATTCCATATATCACTCGCCGTGCGGCGCAATCAATCACAGCCCCCATCGTAGCCAATTGGTCATACGATAGTAATATTGACCCGTGGTAACCGGGGACGACATAGAGGTCCATACGGTGTACTCGTGCGGATTTCAATTTAAAGGTCAGTGTGATGATTCCCGTGATATCCGTCCGGCTGCTCACTCCTTTGAGAGTGCCCGTTGACTTTTTCATATTTCCGTCCACCCAGTCCCGGTATCGATTAAAAAACTTCCTGCCGACAATATTAATATTCGCCATCGTATCATTACCAACTTTTAATATTGTCTTCAATGTTTCACAATAAAGTTCCGTATAACACAGAGCATCGGGCCTGTATATATTGGCTGCGAGAACAAGAACTTTACGTTCCAAATTTTGGAGTCTTGTCTCTAAGTTTTTCAACTCCTCCA
>WBZZ01005199.1:0-41937 GCA_019918135.1 Paulinella micropora
AGAAGCTACAAACAAAATAAATACATGCAACGCCTCCACTAATCCCCCGGCCCCTTCCTCTCTTAGTTTTCAGTGCCAAGATTACAACTTTGTCATGGATTTTTTTTAAATTTTTTTGTACACCGGCGAAGCGCGCCCCTGCCCTCCCTCTCCCGCTCCCGCTCCCGATTCTCAGACAGTGGACTATGACAATTTGTGCTTCCCCCTTTCCTGCCTCTTCCCTCTGCACGCGCAAAACAAGGGACGAGGGGGAGAGGGGGATAGCAGGGGACAGGGGGGAAAGAGGGGCGAGAGGGGGGACGGGGGGAAGCACATCCCGCCCCCTTTTTCCTCCCTTCCTTTTCCTCCCTCCCCCTTTCTTCCTCCCCCCGTCTGTTCCCTTTGTTGTCGGGCCAAAATTTTCTTTCCTTTTTTCATATTTTTCTGACCTTGCGCACGGTGGCCGAGCCATGGCACGGACAGGACGCCGTCGAGGGTTGTGGGGCTCTTGTCCTCCTAGCACACTGACCACCGCCCATCCATCCGCCACAGGGTCGTACTGGAGCATGGTGCTCCGCTCCTAGTTCCCAGTGCCCCCCAAATGTAAGACCGTCGAGCTTTAATTCAAGCGTATTCTTTTTCTCACTCTCTTAGCACGCGAACAGAGCACAGACGATGCCGGCCAGGGTTCTAACATAGGCTACCGCAGCAACATGACATGGGCCAGATGCCGTTGCAAGTGTCAAGTGTAATGCCTTGTCTAGTTTTAAGCTACAAACCAAATAGAATTGTCTTGGTCCTCTGTCTGAGAACAGGAAGTGGGAGAGGGAAGAGGCGGGGAATGGGGGGAGAGTGTGCCAAGAAAGTACAAAACGAATTTTCTTTAATTAAATCTCGACGGTATTATAATTGGGGCACGAGGACTAGGAGAGGGAGAGAAGGGGCAAGGGGAAGAAGGAACGCCAAGAAAGTGCGAAATATGCTGAATTAAAACACACTTGGCATTCCAAGCTATAAGTAAGAGAGGAGAGAGAGGCAAGGGAGGGAGGAGAAGGGGAGTGTTGACGGGCCGCTCTCTCAACCCGCTCCCAATGTCCAGCGCCCGCCGCGCACGAATTGTCTAGTCCCCCGTCTGCGAACGGGGAGCGGGAGAGGGAGAAAGTCGATAAAGTACCCCAAAAAATTATAAAACAAGTCTCGATAAAGCCTTACACTTGAGAGGGGAAGGGGGAGAAAGAGGGGAGAGAGGAAAGATGGAAGAGGGAAGGGGAAGGGGAAGGGGAATGGTGTCTCCCTGTCCCCTTCTTTTCCCTTTTTATTCTTTCTGCATTTCTCACCCCCCCCCCCCCGCTCTCCCTTCTCGCCCCGCTCCCTCCTCTCGCCCCGCTCCTTTTTCTGAGGGAGAGAGAGGGGGAGGGGGGACATGCAAAAACTTGTCCTTCGCTCAACCAGAAAGAAATTTGGTGAGCGGTTTTTTTCTCCGCGGGAGAGGAAAGGGGAGACACAAGACCAAGGTAAAGGAGAAAGGGGCGCCGAGAAAGTACGAAAAAGAATTTCTTTATTAAAGCTCGACAAAGTCTTACACTTGACACGAGAACCACGAAAGGGAGCGGGAGAAGGCAGCAGAAGGCGACGTCGGAAAAACCCCGCTTGGCCTTCTTTTACAAGAAAGGCGAGAACGGGCGAAGATGGACTGAGCCTGACACTACCATCTGGTGGAATTTCATACTTGTCTTTGTACAACTAGCTGCTGCTAGTGCTCTAGCCTGATATGTTTGCTTCTTTGGTGAGCATCTCGTATCGACCATAGGTTTCAAGCTTGGGCTTTGGACACAGACGGACGCGGGAGAGAAAAGAGGCAAGGAAAGTCAAGAAAGTACCAAAAAGAATATACCTTAAAAAGCCTCGACAAGGGATAACGGGGAGGGGGAGGGCTTAGTTGAGGCGTTTCGTGCATTCTTTTGTAGCTTCTGCGCTCTTTCCCTCCCGCCTTGCCCTTCCCCTGTTCTTTGAGCCCCCCGGGCTCAGGGGGCTCAGGAGGAGGGAAGAAAAAAAGAAAAAGGGGGGGGGCGCCCCCCCCCCTCCGGTGCTCTGTCTCGACTACAAACTCCGTCTCAGTCATACGACGAGTGACTTCTCCAGAGCCAGTCTTAGCTTATTCGCTGTTCTGAACTGAGTCAGGGGGGGGGCAAAGCATTGGTTACCCCCCAGGGCTAAGAATGGAAGAGGGACAGGGGGCGCACGCCAAGAAAGTAAAAAATTATTTTATTAAAGCTTGACGACCTTAAACTTGGCACTGAGAACTAGGAGAGGGAGGAGGCAGGGGGCAAAGAACAGCAGCCCGGCCCGCACCAGTACCTCGCGTCAACCGTCGTGGCCAGGCCCATGCACACCTGTAGCAGCTCGGAAAACCAAAGTTCTTTGGCGGGCTGCTTGCTCAACCGGCTCTTATTAATGTCCAACGCCCGTCGCGCGAAAGGTGCCGGAGAAGGGGAGGGGGAGGAAGGGAGAGGAGAAAAGAGGGGGAAAGAAGGGAAAAGGGGGGGAAGGGCGTCTCCCTCCCCCCTTATTTCCCCCTTTTTTCTCCTTTCCATTTCGTGCGAGTAAAAGAAAAAGACGTACCGTTTCTTTCCGCGGGAAAACGTCCGGATTCTCTGCTGGCCTCCGGAAACGGCCCCTGCTAAATTTAGCGCCAAATTGTGCCGTCCGGAGGGTAGGGTGCGTGATACGGTCAGAAAAGGCAGTGCGTCTTAGTCTTCCCGGAAAAACAATCGTAGGCGCCAATTTGGCGCCAAATTCTACTTGCGCAAAAGAAAATCCCACACAGACGCCCAAACGCCGCCGTGTGGAAGACGTCCTCCCCCTCCCCTCTCACTTGCGTCGCCCCTCTCACTTTCGTCGTCCCGTTCTGTCACTCCCCCACCGTCAGGCAAGGGGGGAGGGGAAGGCAAGAGGGCCGAAAACATTTCGTGCAAGTAAAAAAAAAGGCGTACCGTTTCCCTCTGCGGGAAAACGTCCGGTTTCTCTGCTAGTCTCCGGAACGGCCCTGCTAAATTTAGCGCTAAATGGTGCCGTCCGGACAAAAGTGTTTAAACAAAGTATTCAAGAATGTTTTTTTAATAATTGCTGCTACGAGCAGATCGTTTAGGCCATGAACCAACGCAACACACTGAGGTCAAGCGTGGGCGACATTCTCCAGATATTGTTGTCTTCGTCCCGAAACGACCTTTGCACAAAGTTGCCCGAAATTAGCTGCTTGGGTGTGACGTTAACGTTATTGCATGTGACACACAAGCGAACCCGCCCGTCCGTGTCTACTTCAAGACTATCTTGTCGTATTGCACTGTTACCGAGATGAAGTGGAAAAAAGGTTCCCGGAGGAAAGGGGTACGTTACAACCTGCGCGGGGCGCCACGCCAAAGGCAGCTCCAGCAGGGTGCAGAAAGCTCCTATTTTTGTGTAGTTATTATTCTCTTTTGGGAGGTCCTTGACATCCTCGAAACGCAGCAAGTCTTTGTCAAAGACCACGTGTCCCTCCAACATGCACAGCAACCCCACCCTGCGACAGGCAACCCCTGTGCCGCTGTGCCCCCAGCGGGCGAGCTCGGTTGCTTCGATGGGCAACAGGCGCGGCGTGCTCAACTCTCGCACCACACAGGCAAGCCTGGACGTCTCGAAGAGCAGTAACGCCAACTCCTGGTCGCGCCCACCCCCCTGCCTTGGCAGCAGCTCCAGCCGCAGGCTCGGGGCTAGGATGGCCGACAGGTCAGCGCAGACCCGCAGTACGTTTGAGTCCGTTTCGATCGATCGGTAGGCCTCTTGCGCATAATCGCACGGATCCACCGCGCTCGGCAGAACAAGGCGGGCCCTGAAGCACCCGGCGCCCAACACGAAGGCGCTGCCGCTCAGCACTGCCGCGTGGCTCAGCTTCAAGCGCAACCAGCCGTCGGCTCCGTGCCTGTCGCGAGTCAGGTCGATCCGAAGTTCTGTGCGCACTTCCGCCCGCCGAGAATTCTTGCGGGCGGCCCCCTCTGCATTGCTAGCGTCGTCGGTAGTAGATGGTGCACTCCCCATCTTTCTGTGCACACTCTGTGCGTTTTTTTCCTGGCCAACAACAATTTTTCTTCGGCTGTTTCTAGGCGGCCGGTAGAGGGGAAGAGAGGCACAAAACAAGTTTAAAGGAGAGAGGGGGAAGGGTGAGAAAGGGGGCGAACCAATCCTCCCCGTCGAGGGGGGCGGGAGAAGGAAAGGGGCAAAGAAGCGGAATAAAAAGGGAGGGGGGGCGCCCGGCATGGGGGAGGGCTTGGTTGAGGCGTTTCCTGCATTTCTTTGTAGCTTCTGCGCTCTTCCCCTCCCCCCCTTGCGCTTCCCCTTTTCTTTGAGCCCCCCGGGCTCAGGGGGCTCAGAGGGAGGGAAGAAGAAAAAAAGGGGGGGGGCGCCCCCCCTCTCACATTTTTTCTTTCCTCCCTTTGAGCCCCCTGAGCCCGGGGGCTCAAAGAACAGGGGAAGGGCAAGGGGGGAGGGAGTGCGCAAGACTTGTCATTTGCGCAACAAAAAAATTTTGGCGCAAAGTTTTGCACGATTGTATGATACGACCGGAAAAGGCAGTGCTCCGGGTTTTCCGGCAGGGCTGCCTTTTTTAGCTACATCACTTCCAAAGTTTGACCATATCACCCCTCACCTTTCTCTTCTCCGTTGTCGAGACTTTTTAAAGTACTTTCCGGGCAACCTGCTTGGAGGTTGCAACTACTTTTAACTTGTTTGAAAAGCAGTGTTTCCAAAACCCTAAGGCCCGGCTTCAGCTCGAGGGCATGCCCCAGCGCAAAGCAAGCCACCACAAGGCTCCGGCGTCGCCCTGCGCGGCTGCTCGCGTGAAGAACTCCTTGGCCGTGGCGCGGTCCTTGGCCACCCCGTCGTCGCCAAAATAATACAGTATGCCCAGTATCCGCAGGGCGCTGGTGTCGTTTTGCGCAGCCGCGCCTTGCGAGTAGCAGAGCCCAAGGTGGCACTGGTAGCGGGCGTCGCCTTGCGCGGCGCCCGGGCGTATCGAGCCGCCCTTGCCCTCTGCCTGGCGCCTTGGCCTTGGGCCATGTTTGAAATTCGCCAGGGGATGAAAAAGTTAGCTGTATCTTTTTACCTAGTTGGAACGAAAACGCGACAAATACCTTTGCCTCCTGCTCCCGGCGAGTGCTCCAGTGACTCCAGGGGGGCAAGAGAGAAGCGTGTTTCTTGGCGAGGCCGTTGGAGAACGCACAAGTAGCTCTTTAATTAAAAATACGTTGTCTACCCTTCAAAAGATGTCATTTTCGTTGGTCGGGTCATCCTCGTCTGTGTATGCTGTCGAGTCTTCTTCATCCGTGTCTGGTGCGGGCTGGTTTTTCTGTTTTTTAGGGTAGATAATCTGCCCATCGTACAGCAGCTGCAACTTGCTGCGCGCCAAGGCGGCGGCTTGCGCCAGGGGGTAGGACATGATCTGCCGGCAACCCCACAGATGCAACGTGCGCAGCGAAGGCTGAACTAGCAACGGGGCCAGGTCTTCCAAGGTCAGGCTTGTACCGCAGTCGATCGTCACTTTGCGCAGCGCAGGGAAATGCAGCAGCGCGCCGAAACCCTCCAGGCGCTCGCAGCTATACAGGGACAGCTCTTGTAGAGAGCGCACGGGTGGTAATTCGTGCAGGTCCAAGGGGCGTCCCCATCGCCCGAGTTGCAGTACCTCCAACCGCGCACAGTACTCCAGCGGTCCTAGGCTAGCAAAGTGCTCGCAACCCCGCAACGTCAGTTCGCGTAGAGCCGGCAGGCGCGGAAGTTCGTGCAGGCTGGTGATGCCAGCGCAGTCCAGTAGCTCCAGCTTTCTCAGCGACTGGCACAAACCTAGTATGCCCAGGTCCGTGCTAGTTAGGCCCGGGCAGGGCTCGAGTTGCAGCTCTATCAGCGGCAGGCGGGCCAGCGTGTGCAGCAGCGTTCCGTCGGCTGCAGAGACCTTGATCTTGAGGCTCTGCAGCTGGCGTAGCTGCAGCAAGCCCCGCAGACCCGGGCCCTGGATGCCATCGCAATCCGATAGGTTTAGTTCGCGGAGGGCTGGAGATCTGACAGCCCCGCCACAAAGGCATCCGTCACAGAGCGACAGGCGTGCAGGTCCAGGCGCTTAAGTTGGGTAAGTTCCCTGAGCGGAGCCAGATTGATGACGTCGTCGTCCGTCCACTCCAGGGCCAGCGACAGCTCGTACAGCTGCAGCGCTTCGAGCTGGCGTAGCTGGCGCACGCATTCTATCCCTTCTTGGTTGATGATGTGCGCAAAGGTTATTTCTAGCCGCCGGAGGGAGCCGAGATGGCGCAGGTGTACTAGCCCGGGGCCTTGCACTTCAAAACAACCCCGCAAGTGGAGGTGCTCTAGTGACACCAAGGCCCCGAGGTGGGCCAGATCGGCGTCTGTCCAGCTGTCACACCAGGCCACGGTCAGTTTTCGGAGCGCAGCCGGCTCCGCCAGACTTGCCAGATCTCGGTAGGTCAAGCGCGGGATCCGCTTCAACTCCAGCTCCTCGACCGAGGCGGGGCTGGACAGCATACTTGGAAGTTGGCATTTCAGGCGCGAGTTGCTGCGCACTGACAGCTTCTGTACTCGCAGACCCCGCAGCAGGTCGATGGGTCTGGCGAGAGAACTGCGCTGCACTCTATAGCCATGGCCCCGGGGCACCACTGTTACGCTGCCGAGGCTCTGCACACCCGCCGCGCGCAGGCCCAGGACTATGCTGCAGTGGTCTGCCCGGTGCAGGACGAGCTCGGTCGGTGGTACATAACTCCGCCACCACCGCGGGACCAGGGCTCGCAGCTGCCGGTCGCACAGGGCCAGCCACACTAGGCTGGCAGGCACGAAATCGCGTATGAGCCACCAGACACCCTCGGGCAAGGATAACAGCCGGTTGGCGGGCGCGTCGCAGCGGCGCTTGCGGGGTCTCTCTCTTTTGTGGTGCTGGCCTGACATGCCAGGCAGTAGGGAAGTGGGGAGAACACCGGGAGCAGAGAAATGAGGTTGTTTACCTTAGGGGTGAGCGGGCTCGAAAGCCGGCACGCTCCCCCCTGGGGGGGGGGCACGGAACGCGTACTTTGATTTTTTTTGGGGGGGGGGAGGAATTGTGGGGAGGGAACAAGAGTGAGTGCATGTCGAAAGATAAACAGAAATCTAAAATAACAGGGTGTACAGTACAAAGAAAAGTAAGTAAAAAAGTCTCGCCAAGGGAGAAGGGGACAGAGGGGGGCTTAGTGGAGGCACAAGATAAATTTAAAGGAGAGGGAGAGGGAAGGGGAGGTGCAAGCACATTCTGTCTTTGACACCCCCCCCCTACCCCCGGCGGCGTCCTGTTCGTGCCATGGCGCGGCCACCGTGTGCAAGACCCGCGGAAATATGAAAAATATGAAACGAGGAAATTTTTTTCTTTTGCCCGACAACCAAAGAAACAGACCGGGGGGGGGGAGGAGGGGGAGGGCAGTGCCCCCCCCGTCTCTCGGTTCCCCCTTGCCCCCTGCTATCTCCCCCCTCCCTCCCCTCGTCCCTTGTTTGCGTGCAAACGCATTCCAAATTTTTTTTCCAGTTTTCATATTACAGCAGATATTTCCTGCAGATCTTGCGCACCGCGCTCCAGCACGACCCTGTGGCGGATTGATGGGCGGTGGTCGCTGCTCACGATCCCCGACGGTGCCCTGTCCGTGCCATGGAAGAAGCACGAATTGTCTTTGTCTTTCCCCCCTGTCTGAGAATCGGGAGCGGGAGGGAAGGGGCAGGGAGAAGGCAAGAAAGTACAAAACAAAATGTACCTAAAAAGTCTCGAGAAGGGAGAGGGGGGGGGCTGAACAGAGGCGTTTCATGTATTTATTTTTTGTGTAGCTTGGATACGAGGAGGGGAGGGAGAGCGCGCCAAGAAAGTTCGAAAAAGAATACGCTGAATTCAAGCTCGCTGGTCTTACAGTTGGCACTGAGAAATAGGAGAGAGAGAGAGAGAGAGAGAGAGAGAGAGACAAGCCCCTGCTCTGAGCCGATGTCCAAGCCGGTGTCCGATTCGTAGCAGACGGCGAGCCTCCACTGCGTCAATAAAGTGCGAAAAACCTTTTTCATGAAAGTTCGACGGTCTTACATTTGGCACGGAAAATTAGGAGAGCGAGAGGGAAGAAGCATGGGAATAGAGCGCCAGGAAAGTGCAAAAAAAAGTTTTTTTTAATTAAAACTCGACAAAGTCTTACACTTGACACTGGGGCGGGGAGAGGGGGCTTAGTGGAGGCGTTTCATGTATTTATTTTTTTTGTAGCTTCTACGCCCTTCCCCTCCTCCTTCCCCTGTTCCTTGAGCCCCTGGGCTCAGTGCCATCTTCTTAGTTTTTCTTCAGTTCTTCCCCTCTGCTCTTTGAGCCCCCCTGGCTGCGGCGGATGGATGGGCGGTGGTCAATGTACCAGGTGGACAAGGGCCTCACGACCCCGACGGCGTCCTGTCCATACCATGGCTCAGCCACCGTGCGCAAGGTCAGAAAAATATGAAAAATATGACATCAGGAAAAAAATTTTGCTTAACAACCAAAGAAGCAAACGGACAAGGGGAGGGGGGAGGCAAAGGGAGGGAGAAAGAGGAAGGAAAGGGGGGAAGGGAAGGGGAGGGCTCCTTCCTCCCCCCCCCCTGTCCCCCCCTCTTCCTTTTGTCCCCTGTTAACCCCCTCGCCCCTTGTTTGCGCGTGCAAACGCATCCCAAAAAAAATATTTTTTTTCTACTTTTCATATTTTGCATATTTCCGCAGATCTTGCGCACCGTGCTCCAGCGCAGCCCTGCGGCGGATGGATGGGCGGTGGTCGATGTACAAGGTGGACAAGGGCTCACGACGACCCGACGGCGCCCTGTCGAAGCCATGGCTCGGCCACCGTGCGCAAGGTCCGAAAAATATGAAAGAAGAGGAAAAAAAATTCTTTGCCCGACAACCAAAGAGACGCGGAGGATATAGGATTGCAGCGCTGGGGTGCCGGGCTGTAACAATTATTTTGTCTGAGGCCGGAGCGGCCGGTCTATTTTTCCGGCAAAGTTACCAAGCCAAAAATACCCAAGATCGAGTTTTTAATTTTCGCAAGTGCATTTTTTTCAGGCAAGCGCAGGCGCCGCCCCGCTCTGTTCTAGACGTTCCAACAGCCTGACATACTTGGCCCTAGCCAGGCCCAGCGCGTCCAGCAGCAGCCCCCAAGCGTTACTGTCAATATACCCGCCAAGGTCCAGGGTGCTCTCGCCGTTCAGGCACTGAAACGCCATGTAGGCCTCCCGGATCAAGCAATCGCCCCCTAGCTCCTCGAAGGCTTCCTCCGCATAAAAGCGCGCCTGCTCTGTGCGGCGGTGGTTTTCCACAAACTGCTGTAGCCGGGCGCAGATGCTGAGGTGCTTCTCCTGTAGCAGGGCCGCGTACCTCTCGCCCCGAGTGCGGTCATCAGTTTGGAGGGCCAGGTGGAATGCCTGCCGGATCTCTTCGCGCTCTTTGTCTAGGACCTGCAAACTCTCCTCATCCCAGGGCCGTGGCACCTCAGCCGCTACCGGGGGCTTGCTCCGGCCTGCAAGGCCAGACCCAAGGTGTGTGTGCGCGTGCGCGTGTATGTGTGTGTGTTCTCTTTCTTTGCTTTTGGGGGGTGGACCTTTCCGCGGCTTGCGACTAGCTATTTGGAGAGCAAGATGCTTTCTGGGCGCCGTGCCCCCCGTGCGACTAAGAGCCAAAGTCTTCCAGCGACCCATAGGAAAGGCAAGAAGAAATTAGGTGGCGATGACTGCACAAAGCCTATTCTTGGGTCGTTCCTCCTCGGAAGGGGGGGGGGCGTCCCCCCCACACCCCGGCGCGCGCTCCCTTCTCGACTCGTGCAAGTTGCCTCCTTCTTTTTTGTAGTTGGCAGGTAGGACGACGAAAAATGGAACAAGCGCGAGCGCGCCTGCTGCTGGCCCTGCCCGACAGTTTGTGGCCCCTGGTGAGGGTCTTCCTCGCCAGCGCCCGCGAGCTGTTGGCCCTAGCCTTGACGTGTCGGCAACTCTCGGCGCTGGTGAGGAAGCGCGCGATCTTCTGGACGGGCTTCAAGCAGCCCGATTTCGAACTGGGACAGTTGGCACACAGGCAACTGCTAAGCTTGTTCCACACCGCGTGCCTGGAAGCGAATCTCGTGGTTCGTAGCGTTCAGGTCACCAGTTCGTCGCTGGCAGTGGCACGGCGGCTGCTGCGCGGTCTGCACGTGTACAGACTGACGTACGCTGGCGACGAAGAAGAAGAAGAAGAAGCGGACGAGGATTTTAGGGTGGCCGGACTGCTGTCGGCCGTCGCCTCTGTCCGCGAACTGAAGCTGCGAAACTGCAGCTGGCTTTGCGGCGTGGCGCTGTCCCAGCTGCAGGCACCGGCAGCGGTCGGCTCGCTCGCGTTTTACGGCTGCAGCGAAATCACGGACGCCGGGCTGGCGGCCGTGGCAGGGCTGCAGGTGTTGGACCTGCAGCTCGGGGGCTGCCGGAGGATCACGGACACTGGGCTGGAATCGTTGGGGGCGCTGACGACGCTCCGGCGGCTCAATCTATCCAACTGCGGCCTGATCACAGATCAGGGGCTCAGCAGCCTGCGCAATCTGGGGGGGCTGGAATGGCTGTGCCTCGACTATACTGACCGAATCACCGGCGCGGGCTTGGGGCACATTGCTTCGCTGCCCAAGCTCCGGCGGCTGCACTTTTCGGCCAGGGCACGCGTAATGGACGAGGACGCGATAGAGTGGCTAGCAGCAGCCCTGCCCTCACTCCGCAGCCTCGTCATTCTCGGCCGCGCACTGATCACGGTGGACGCCATGGAGCGCCTCAAGCAAAAGAGGCAGGACCTGCTCATACAATGGTTTTATAGCTGAAAAGAAGCATCTGATTGAGCAAAATGTTTTTTAATGCGGGACAACAAGACAATATAGCTACTTTCTTTGGCAGTCCCCCCCGTGAGGTTAGATGTTGATGCTAGCTTTAAGCTCTGCTGTCTTGTTGTCCCGCATTCAATCAGCAGAATCTCCGGCCCCGGTACCACAAGATTCAAAAAATAAACGAAATCTCGTAAATTTTTCAGTGTGCCAGCCCGCAGCGTATTGACATTTAATTTTGACACGCAAAAAGTATTTAACAGAAATATTGGCTCTTTTCATTTTTTTGCGCTACCATGGTGCTACTAAGCTTCCCCGCCAAAGCGGACCCACTCACGTTCCAGCACCGGACTGCGAAATTCGACGCGCCTGGCCAAGCGGAGGCAGCAGTCGTCGAGGCTCCAGTAGAGAAACCTCCCGCCAAGCCCGAGCCCGGCGTGCACTGCCAAGACGAAGTAGACGAGCCACCAGTCGGGTGGTACTTGCCGGCCGAAAACCCACAACGCCACCGCGATGCACAGCACGGGCCCCGACACATACCACGCCAACCGTTCGGCGCGGGCCCGGGGAGTACGCCGGGTAGACAGGGCCCAGAACACAGGCAGAGGCGCCAGGAACGCGAACACGAGCGCAGCTGATTGTGTCCCGTAGTGCTTGCCGTCGGACACGACGTAGGCCACACACAGGAGCGCGAGCCAGTACAGCAGCGGCAGCGCCTTGGTATTCTGTATCAGACCCGGCTCCACGCCCCAGCGGTCCGTCATGTCCAAAACCGACGTGGCCTCGGCCGTCGTCCAGCCCTCCACCACCTGTAGCCCCAGCTCTAGGGTCTGGTGCCACTGTTCCGGCGTGTGGGGGGGGGGGGCGGTCCAACAGCTTCGCACCCTGGATGAGCCCGACCAGGTTCTCCACGTCGCTGCGGTCAAAGTCGGGGGAGACCGCTACCTCGGCCCCGCCCAGCCCCGCCGGTGGCGCTGGGAAGCACGCGGCGATCTCTCGCCTGACAGTGAGGGCGGTACCGTCGGCTAGGCGGAGTACCCCGGCGGGTGCACCCTCGTCCGGCACAGGCGGGTGTGTTGTCGGGCTCCGTTCTCCCAAGCCAGCAATCCCGGGCGGGGGCGGGGCTACGCGGCGGTGGCGGGGTTTACTGTCGTCCAGTTCCAGACATATACAGCAGGCGCAGCAGACCAGGCCGAGCGACAATAGACAGACGGTGTACAGGACGCCCCGGAACTCCCGGCTTTGCTGCCAGACCTGCCCCTGCTGTAAACACCCCTCGCCAGCCGACCAGCCGACTGCCGAATCACTAGCAGACGAAGTGGCGATCAGATCGCCATGCGCCGGCCTAGCCCCGGCCGGGCCCAGCCAGACATGGTCGTGGCAGAACCCCCGCGCGTCATAGAGTCTCCATTCGTTGTTCTGCTCGTGGGCCAGCTCCGTGCCTGTAGGGCAGGGGTCGAACGAGTACGCAGGGTACAGCAACGGGGCTTCTGGCAGGTCCGCGTACGCGCCCACTGGCTGCACCCACACCTCCGCGGCAGAGACTGGCTCGCGCGTCCCTACTAAAGTACCCTCTAAGCAAGGAAACGTCGGCAGATAAAATGACCAATTCGCTTGTAACAGCCGTCTGGTGGGGATGGTAGGGAAGTTTCTGGCTGACGTTGTCTTACAACAAGCCAGGCTGTCCGGTGGCCACAGCTCCACTGTCACCTGTGTCACGTTGGCGTACACTGAAACATCAGTCGCGTCCAGTGAGAGCCCACGCAGGCGTGAGATATAGTAGCAGTTGAGCAACACGGCAAGGCACAGAAAGGACACAAGGCAAGGGAGGGACGCGAGAAAAATGGAACGTATTTCCCCGCGGGGCTGACTTGCCGGTTTACATTTGATCCAAAAAAAAATGCATAAATATCTATTTTAAATAGATAAAAAAGATTGAGCAACTGCTAGAAGCACCCTACGGGGGTCGAACCCGTGACCAACTGTTTAAAAGACAATCACTCTGCCAAACTGAGTTAAGGGCGCCGTTTTGTGCTCGGAAATCAGTGTACCAATGTTTTCCTCTAACGCGCTTTTTTTCCCCAAAAATTCAGCATCCTGCCACCGACAGAATCCGGTAGCCTCTCCTCCCCTGGCCAAACGGAGGCAGCAGTCGTCGAGGCTCCAGTCGGATCACTAGCCGACGAAGTGGCTACCACATCGCCGGGCGCCGGCCTGGCCCCGACCGGACCCAGCCAGACATGGGCGGGGCAGAGCACCCGCCAGTCATATGCTTTCCATTTGTTGTTTTGCTCGTGGGCTGCACACACACCTCAACAGCAGAGACTCACCGAAACATCAGTCGCGTCCAGTGAGAGCCCACGCAGGCGTGAGATATAGTAGCCGTTGAGCAACACTGCAATGCACAGAAAGGACACAAGGCAAGGGAGGAACGGCGGGCAGCCCCTTATAGACCCCATGCCTCTAGCTCTTCCTCTCCGGGGCACGATGGGTTGTATGAAAGAGGAGGCTGCCTGCTGGAAAAAGATACGTGTTGGGGGGGGGGCGCCCCCCCCTTTTTTTCTTCCTTTTCTCCACCTGAGCCCCCTGAGCCCGGGGGGCTCAAAGAACAGGGGGAAGGGGGCGGGAAGGGCGCAGAGGTTGCAAAGAAAAACAAATACACAAGACGCTTCAGATTATGACAGACTCTGATCGAGAGGCAGGATAAAAAAAGCAGTTTAACATTAGTCGCAATACTCTGGCTTGTTTTCAGCATGAGCTACTCACCAGCCTTGGCTCAGGCTGCGGAATCACTAGCCAAGCAAACACTCGGTACTAGCACTACCAGAGGTGCGGAGGCAATGTATCGCCGAGGGCTTCTTTATCTGAAAAAACCACGCTCTGGCAGATGCGCCATTCGCTGGCTCAAGCGAGCAGCGCGACAAGACTACCCCCAAGCGCTGTACGAGCTTGCAAATCTGTGCAGCTACCAGAAAAAGGAGCGAGCCTGGGAGTTGTATGCGAGGGCCGCCGAGCTTGGACTCCAGCGTGCCAGAGACGCCTTGCTGCGCTGCACAGACGACGAAGGTTATCACGACTGGGCCAAAGCACACCGCTGGCGCAAGAAGCTTGCCTGCCTGGGGGCGGCATCTGCTGAGTGCTGGTTCCGGTTGGGCATGGTTTATGCGTATGGTCTGCCCCCGCGCAGCAGGCGCAATCTGCACGCGGCCAAAATATGCTTTGAAAGCGCGGCGGCCAGGGCGCACACCTTTGCAATGCTCGAGCTGGCCAAGTGTTACCAACACGGGCATGGCATGGCAGAGGACCCGGTCGGGGCCTTAGCTTGGTACAAGAAAGCCTCCAAAGGTAAGCAGGGGCTAGCGTATGCCTGCTTTGCAGTTTCCGAATGCTACCGGTACGGGGTCGGGGTTCAGGAGGATGAAGCGGCCGCCGACAAGTGGCGCCTCCGCGCGCTGGCCAGGGCAAAGAATTACAAGCATTATACAATTCCCTGCCTATGGCAGGCGGCCGAGATCGATTGCGCACTATCGTACCAGCTAGGTGTAAGTTTCTGCTATGGCTTGGACGTCGCTCGCGATCACTTGTTCGGCCTCTACTGGTATCGGTTGGCGGCGGCGTGCTTGAAGGGGGCGGAGTACGGGTGGTCCAAAAGTGGCTGGCATGTGCGTGCGTGGGGACGTGCCAAGAAGAGCTGGAGTCTGCGTGCAAAACAAGCTCTGCAAGAGTGCTACCAGTCCGGCTTGAATGGTCTGGCGCGCAATCCGACAGAGGCAGCCGAGTGGGGCATCGACGCGGTGGAGTCAGGGAGTTGGCGGGCTGTCGCCGGCTTGCTGCAGCTAGCGCAGGAGGGAGTGCAGGAAGCACAGCTCTTTCTAGCGCGGCTTTACAAGGGCAAGTGCTGGCGGAAGGATATAGCTAAGATAGATCACGAGCAGGCGGCGTACTGGCTCGCTCGAGCGGCGGAGGGGAGGCAATAATTACAAAGTACGTGTACAAGCAAGATTCAACATACGGAGGTACGAAACAAACGAGTATGGGGCCAAAGAGATTACGTGGCTCGTGAAGGTCTTTCTAGAATTTAACTGGACGCGGTATGGCAGCGGGTTGGGGACGACTTATCAGTACAAAGGTTTTAAAACCGAGCAGGAAGCGGAACGTGATAGAAATAGGCTGAAAGAGGCTTTGTGCGAACCTCTCGAGAAATACACGAATTGAGGCCTGAGGATCGATTTTTTTAAATTCGACGCACTCGCTTGGACTAGCTTCCGTTTCCTTTTATCTAGATTTAGCCTCAACACGTTCCGAAAGTTTTTGCCATTTTTCATATTTTCCTATATCCGCAGATCTTGCGCACCGTGCTCGCACCGTGCTTCCAGCGCAGCCCTGCGGCGGATGGGCGGGCGGTGGTCCATGTAGCAGGTGGACAAGGGGCTCACAATCCCGACGGCGTCCTGTCGGTGCCATGGCTCGGCCACCGTGCGCAAGGTCAGAAAAATATGAAAAACATGAAATCAGGAAAAAAAAATTTTTTTTGCCCGAGAACCAAAGAAACAAACGGGGGAGGAAGAAGGGGAGGGGGAGGGAGGGAGGGAGAGGAGAAAGAGGAAGGGGGGAAGAAGGGGGAGGGGGAGTGCTCCCCCCCCCGCCCCCTCCCCCTCTGTTCCCGTCGTCCCCTGCTTACCACCCCCCCCCTCCCCTCGCCCCTTGTTTGCGCGTGCAAACGCATCCGAAAAAAAATTTTTTTTTCTACTTTTCATATTTTTCCTATTTCCGCAGATCTTGCGCACTGTGCTCCAGCGCAGCCCTGCGGCGGATGGGCGGGCGGTGGTCCATGTAGCAGGTGGACAAGGGCCTCACAACCCCGACGGCGTCCTGTCGGTGCCATGGCTCGGCCACCGTGCGCAAGGTCAGAAAAATATGAAAAATATGAAATCAGGAAAAAAAAATTTTTTTTTGCCCGAGAACCAAAGAAACAAACGGGGGGGGGGGGGGAAACAAAGGGGGAGGGGAGAGAAGGAGAGAAGGGGGGGCGGGAAGAAGGGAGAGGGGAGTGCTCTCCCCCCCCCTCCCCGCTCTCGCCCTTTGTTCTATGCGCAAACACATTTCAAAAACAATTGTTTTTTCCTTTATAGCATGCCCCGACCCTGTTGACATTGCTGGTACAAGTTGCGTCTTGCTGCCCCAGCCTTTCCTTCCATTCTTTCTCTTTGAGAGGAGGTCTGAGAAGGGAGAGGGGTGTGTGCGTGTCACCTAGTACGAAAAAGAATACGCTGAATTCAAGCTCAACGGTCTTACACTTGGCACTGAAAACTAGGAGAGGGAGAGAGAAAGTGCGAGCTGTCCTTGCCCCCCTCCCCATCTGAGAACTAAGAGCGGGGGAGGGGGGGGGCAAGAGCAAGCGCCAAGAAAGTGAAAAAAAGAATACGCTGAATTAAAGCTCGACGATATTACTTTTGGCACTAAGAACCAAGAGAGGGCAAGGGAAGAGGCAAGGGAAGGGGCGCGCTAAGATTGTAAAATTCTTTTTATTAAAGCTTGACAAGAGAACTAGGTGGGAGAGGGCAGGGGCGCGCTTCGCCGGTGTACAAAAAATTAATGAAAAAATTCTCGACAAAGTTTCGACAAAGTCGAGACTTTGGCACTGAGAACTAGGAGAGGGAAGGGGAGGTGCAAGCACATTCTGTCTTTGACCCCCCCTACCCCGACGGCCTCCTGTCCGTGCCATGGCTCGGCCACCGTGCGCAAGGTCAGAAAAATATGAAAAATATGAAACGAGGAAATTTTTTTCTTTTGCTCGACAACCAAAGAAACAGATGGGCAAGGGGAGGTGGGAAGGGGAGGGGAGTGCTCCTCCTCCCCCCCCGTTCCCTCCTGTTCCCCTTGTCCCCTGCTATCCCCCCCTTCCCTCGTCCCTTGTTTGCGCGTGCAAACGCATTCCAAAAAAAAATTCCATTTTTCATATTTTTCCTATTTTTCTACATCTTGCGCACCGTGCTCCAGCACGACCCTGCGGCGGATGGATGGGCGGTGGTCGCTGTGCCAGGTGGACAAGGGCCTTACGACCCCTGACGGCGCCCTGTCAGTGCCGTGGCTCGGCCAGCGTGCGCAAGGTCAGAAAAATCTGAAAAATATGAAAAGATCTGCGGAATTCTTTTTTGCCCGCCAACCAAAGAAACAGACCGGGGGGGGGGAAAGAAAGGGACAGGGGGGGGGAGGGGGGGGGGACGGGGGGCAAGAAGGGGGAAGGGAGTGCTTCCCCCCCCCCCCGTCCCCCCGTCCCTCTGTTCCTCTCGTCCCTTGTTTGCGTGCAAACGCATTCCAATTTTTTTTCTTCTCGTTTTCATATTCCCGCAGATATTTCCGCAGATCTTGCGCACCGCGCTCCAGCACGACCCTGTGGCGGATTGATGGGCGGTGGTCGCTGCTCACGATCCCCGACGGCGCCCTGTCCGTATCATGGAAGAAGCACGAATTGTCTTTGTCTCTCCCCCCCTGTCTGAGAATCGGGAACGGGAGGGAAGGGGGAGGGGCGGGGGGCGCGTTAAGAATGTACAGAAAAAAATTTAATACCAAACTCCTTGACAAAGTTTTAATCTTGGCACTGAGAACTAGGAGAGGGAGAGGGGGGCGCACCAAGAATTTGTAAAATACGCTGAATTAAAGTTCGACAACGTCTTACACTTGACACTGAGAAGAGGGAAGAGGCAAGGGAGTGGAGAGCACGAAATTTCTTTAGCCCCCCCGTCTGAGAATTGGGAGTGGGAGTGGGAAGGGGGAAGCGCGGGGGCGCGCTAAGATTGTAAAAGAAATAATAAAGAAATCCTTGACAGAGTTTTAATCTTGGCACTGAGAACTAAGAGAGGGAGAGGGGGGGGGGCACCGCTCCCCTGCAAATCGGGCCCGACAAATGGGGGGGGGGAGGGGAGCGCTCCGGCATGGGCTCGTGCCATCTTCTTAGTTTTGCTTCAGTTCTGCCCCCCTGCTCTTTGAGCCCCCTGGCTGCGGCGGATGGATGGCGCGGTGGTCAATGTACCAGGTGGACAAGTGCCTCACGGCCCCCGACGGCGTCCTGTCCGTGCCCATGGGAGAAGCACGAATTGTCTTTGTCTCTCCCCCCGTCTGAGAACAGAGAGCGGGAAAGGAAAAGAGGAGGGCAGGGGCGCGCGAAGAAAATACAAAATAAAAAAAAAATCCTCGACAAAGTTTTAATCTTGGCACTGAAAACTAAGAGAGGAGGGAAGGGACAAGGGGAGGGGAGAGAGCACGAATTGTCCCCCCCCCCATGTGAGAACAGGGAGCGGGAGAGAGAAGGAGAAAAAAAAGAGAGAGGGAAGGCCGAGAGGGGGGGGGGGGTGGGGAAAGAAAAATTGCAGGCTCGAAACAGAAAAGCCTGGTCTTTGTGTAGCCAAATGGCCGGTTACGACGAGGCTTGGGTGAACGAGGGCGAAACCAAGGACCTAATGTGTGCAATTTGCCTGTGCGTGGCACGCGACATCGTGCAGCACGGCTGCGGCGCCTCGTTCTGCGAAGCCTGCTTTAAGCAAAACCAAGCGGCGGGGCGCCCTTGCGCCAACTGCCGGGGGCCAGATGACGCGGCGGCCGCCAACCGCGATCGCCTCGCGGTACAGAACCTCACGATCCGCTGCCCGTCCAACTGCGGTGCCACCTTCCGCCTCGGGGACAAGTCGCGGCACTTGGCCGACAAATGCCCGGCCCTCGCCGCAGCTGCTGCTAGTACCACCAGATCTGCCTGTGTATGCATTTACAATATTGGGTATGAAGGTTATAGCATTAAGGGAGCTGTTTAAGAAAGATGTGGGTTCGGCCGTCTGCGACCCGCATTGCTCTAATAAAGCTGCAAGAACTAGGAATCTGGTGGGCGGGGCTTGCGATTGATGTGCAATGGATGCGGCATGCCGCAAGGGCTGGGAGTACGTAGGAGCGGTGACCGTAGGAGAGCACAGATCTGTGCAGTATTCCTTGCGCAAGCAACTCTGATTAAAAACAATTTTTCTGATCGTTTTTCTTGCCAAGGCGCGGGTGGGTGAGCCCCCGGGGGTCTGTGTTTGGCTGCCAAAATCAAGATACAAGTTTATTCGGGCTCTGTGCTGGTATCACTTGTTGCGCAATCCTCGCATTGGTCTGTGCCTGCCTTCTCTAGAAACATTGTACGCTCTCTCCCTGACCTCAACAACGCATAAATACCAATCTCTCTCCGAGAGTTTGCAAAAGAAAAGAAAAAAAAGATTCTTTTAATTAATAAAAGCTTTTGTACCAAAGTCAGACCGTTAGGCGCGGGCTGCGGAGGCCGAGCAGGAAAACATCGTTTGCCAGTGGGTACTCTGAAAATGTTGCTGCAACAAATGTCCACTGCCTGCTACCACCACACAGGGCACCGCGCCGCCCGACAGTCTGTCAGCAGGGCAGTGCCCTGCTGACAGGGAAGGAGAGGGGAGTGCTCCTCCCCCCCCCCGTTCCCCCCTCTTCCCCTTGTCCCCCTGTTTACCCCCTCGTCCCTTGTTTGCGCGTGCAAACAGATCCCAACAAATTTTTTTTCTACTTTTCATATTCCAGCAGATATTTCCGCAGATCTTGCGCACCGTGCTCCAGCGCAGCCCTGCGGCGGATGGATGGGCGGTGGTCGGTGTACCAGTTGGACAAGGGCCTCACGACCCCGACGGCGCCCTGTCGAAGCCATGGCTCGGCCATCGTGCGCAAGGTCAGAAAAATATGAAAAATATGAAATCAGGAAAAAAAAATTTTTTTGCCCGACAACCAAAGAAACAGACGGGGCGGGGGGGGGGAGGAGGGAGGGAGAGAAAGAGGGGGGAAGAAGCGGCAGGGGAGTGCCCCCCCCCCGGTTCTCTCCCGTCCCGCTTGGTCCCCTTGTCCCCTGCTACCCCCCCCCCCCTTCCTCTCGTCCCTTGTTTGCGGCGGATGGATCGGTGGTGGTCGCTGTGCCAGATGGACAAGGGCCTCACGACTCCCGACGGCGCCCTGTCTATGCCATGGAAGCACGAATTGTCTTTCTCTCCCCCCCCCCCCCACCCCCTCGTCTGAGAGCAGGGAGTGGGAGAGGGAAGGGGGCAGAGAGAGGGCGCCAGGAAAGTGTGAAATTACGCTGAATTAAAGCTTGACGGTCTTACACGTGACACTGAAGACTAGGAGTGGGACTGGGAAGGGGGAGGGGCAGGGGGCGCGCTTCGCATGTGTACAAAAAAAATTAATAAAAAAATCCTTGACAAAGTTGTTAATCTTGGCACTGAGAACTAGGAGAGAGAGAGAGTGACAAGCCCCGCTCTGAGCCGATGTCCAAGCCGGTGCCCGATTCGTAGCAGACGGTGAGCCTCCAGTGCGCCAATAAAGTGCAAAATTTTTTTTCGTGAAAGTTCGATGGTCTTACACTTGGCACGGAAAATTAGGAGAGGGAGAGGGAAGAAGCATGGGAGTGAAGCGCCAGGAAAGTGCAAAAAAAAAGTTTGTTTTAAATTAAAACTCGACAGAGTTTTACACTTGACACTGAGAACAGGGGGGGAGGGCGGGCGAGGAAAGGGGAGGGCAGGGGCGCGCTTCGCCGGTGTACAAAATAAAAAAATTCCTGGCAAAGCTTTTACCTTCGGCATGCTCGACGACAACGGCCGAAAAAGCTAGCAAACCCGCCACCACCCATCCACCGGACCCAACATTACAATCCTTTACAGTTTGCGATCCACAAACAGTGATTCAAAAAATGTGATTTTTAATCGAAGGAACAAAGGGGTCGTCTAAAGGCACAAAAAAGAATCCCCTAGCTACCCCTGCCGGCTTTTTCAAGATTCAACATACGGAGGTACGAAACAAACGAGTATGGGGCCAAAGAGATTACGTGGCTCGTGAAGGTCTTTCTAGAATTTAACTGGACGCGGTATGGCAGCGGGTTGGGGACCTTTGATATTGGGCAGAAAAGAAGCACATTTCGCCCCCTACCCCTCCTCCCCCTTCCCTCCCGCTCCCGATTTCCTCGTTCCGCTCCTTGAGCCCCCGGGGCTCAGGGGGCTCAGAGGGGGAGGGGGAGGAAAGAAGGGGGGGGGGCGCCCCCCCCCATTGGTGGGCTCCAAAAAAGGTTTACTTCATTTTGCCCTCGCTCTGAGGAGGGAGGAAGATGTGCCGCGTGCTGCCCTTTCTCTCTTCCAACTGCTTGCCGGTCTCAAGGGGGGGGGAGGGGGGGGGGGGTTTGCCTTCCTACATTTCAATCCAATCCGGAATGGCTTCAATAAGCTCTTGTGCTAAGCGTTCAACGATGGCCTGCTGTTGCGTGACCTCAATAGCCATGCTTTCTATTGCGTCGGTTACCGCAGCGTATAGTTCCCCCTTGTACTAGTCCACGACGTCCGTGCCTATGTAACTAGCTTCAAACAGCTGATCCCCGGCACCGGAGCCCATGGGCGCTAGAAATGGAACGTCTGTTTTTGGAGACGCACGGTGACGCACGGTGGCCAAGCCATGGCACGGACAGGACGCCGTCGGAGTAGTGAGGCTTTTGTCCTGGCAATGGACCACCGCCCATCCATCCGCCGCAGGGTTGTGCTGGGGGCACGGTGATCCGCTCCTAGTTTTTAGTGCTCAAGTGTAAGATCTTTGAGTGGGCCAGATGCTGCGACAGCCTGAGGGTGCCGTTGCAAGTCTTAAGTGTAAGACTTTGTCGAGTTATAATTCAGCGTAATTTTTCTTGCACTTTCTTGGAGCCCCCTGCCACTTCCTCTCTCCCCTGAGTCCAGGGAGGAGGGAAGCTTAAGGAGCAGGCGAAGGGAAGGGTGAATTAACCAGAAGCTACAATACATGCAACGCTTCTACTAACCCCCCCCCCCTCTTTATGCCGGGGCGCCTTCCCCCCTTCACTCTTACTGGCGAGGGGAAAAGATAGATTAATCCTCCTCGCCCCTTCCTTTCTCGTTTTCAGTGCCAAGACTACAACTCTGTCATGGATTTTTTAAATTTCTTTGTACACCGGCGAAGCGCGCCCCTACCCTCCTTTCATATTTCTCTGACCTTGCGCACGGTGGCTGCGCTATGGCACGGACAGGAAGCCGTCGGGGTAAGTGAAGGGGTTCTTGTCCTCCTGGCACATTAACCACCGCCAATCCATTCGCCGCAGGTCGTGCTGGAGCACTGTGCTTTGCTCCTAGTTTTCAGTGCCAGAGCGTAAGACTGTCGAGCTTTAATTCAGCGTAAAGTACGTTTTCCTGGCGCGGCCTCTGCCCTTTCCCTCTCCCTCTCCCTATCCCTATTCTCAGTGCCAAGATTGAAATCTTGTCAGTAAAACTTTTTATTAAATTTTTCTTGTACACCGGCGAAGCGCGCCCCTGCTCCTCCTTCCCTGCCTCTCCCCTATGCAAGGATATGCGGAAATATCTGCCGGAATATGAAAAGTGGAAAGCAACAATTTTTTGGAACGCGTTTGCACGCGCTCTGAGGAGGGACAAAAGGAGGGGGGGGGGGAGGAATAAGCAGATGACAAAGGTGAGAGGGGCGACGAAGGTGAAAGGGGCGACGAGAGTGAGAGGGAGGGGGAGGACGTCTCCCTCACGGTGGTCCAGCCGAGCGTCTGTGTGGGATTTCCTTTTTGCGCAAGTAGATTTTGGCGTCAAATTTAGTTGGGGCCGTTCCGGAGGCTAGCAGAGAAATCGGACGCTTTCCCGCGGGGGAGAAACCCGCGGGCCTTTTACTCACACGAAAATGTTTTTCGGCCCTCTCACCTTCCCTAGAGGCAGGAAGGTGCAGAGCAAAGGGGAGCGGGGCGACAAAGGTGAGAGGGGCGACAAAGGCGAGAGGGGCGACGAGAGTGAGAGGGGCGACGAAAGTGAGAGGGAGGGGGAGGACGTCTTCCTCTTCCTCACGGCGGCCCAGCCGAGCGTCTGGGTGGGATTTTCTTTTTGCGCAAGTAGATTTTGGCGCCAAATTGGCGCTTACGACTATTTCCCCGGGAAAACTAAGACATACTGCCCGGCTGGACCGTATCACGCACCCTACCTCCGGATGGCACAATTTGGCGCCAAGTTTAGCTGGGGCCGTTCCGGAGGCTTAAGGAGCAGGGGGAGGGGGAGGGGAATTTGCAGACGCTGCAAAAGAAATAAATGCATGCAACGCCTCCACTAAACCCCTCCCCTCTGTGCATATTTTTCTGACCCTGCGCACAGCGGCCAAGCTATGGCACGGACAGGACGCCGTCGGGTGTAAGTGGGGCTCTTATCCTCCTAGCACATTAACCACCGCCCATCCATTCGCGCAGGGTCGTGCTGGAGCACGGTCCTCCGCTCCTAGTTTTTAGTGCTCAAGTGTAGGACCGTCGAGTGGGCCGGATGCTGTTTCTTGGCGCGGCCCCCTCCCCCTGCCCTTTCCCTCTCCCGCGCCCTGTTCTCAGTGCCAAGATTAGAATTTTGTCAGTAATTCTTTTTCGCGTGATTTTTCTTGTACACCGGCGAAGCGCGCCCCTACCCTCACTTTCCCGCTCTCTGCTCTCAGATGGGGGGCTCAAGGAGCAAGGGGAAGAGGGAGAGGAAGGGCACAGAAGCTGCAAAAGAAATATATACATGCAACGCCACCACAAACCCCCTGCCCTCTCTTCATATTTTCTGACCTTGCGCACAGTGGCCGAGCTATGGTGCGGACAGGGCGCCGTCGGAGTAAGTGAGGGGCTCTTGTCCTCCTAACACATTGACCACCCCATCTATTCGCCGCAGGGTCGCGTTGGAGCACGGTGCGCAGGATCTGCGGAAATATCTGCGGAAATATGGCAAGTGAAAAAGAAATTTTTTTGGAACGCGTTTGCACGCGCAAACAAGAGACAAGGGGAGGGGGGGGGGGAAACACACCCCATCCTCCTTATACACGCTCTCAGTGTCAAGATTGAAATTTTGTCCGTAATTATTTATTTTTTCCTGTACACCGGCGAAGCGCGCACCTACCTTCCCCTTTCCTTCTTACCGACGGGAGGAGGAGGGTTTGGAAAGATAGATTGATCCTCCTCAACCCCCTTCCTCTCTTAGTTTTCAGTGCCGAAAATTAAAACTTTGTCAATGATTTCTTTTTTCGTGTGATTTTTTTACACCGGCAAAGCGCTCCCCCCTTATTTCATATTTTTCTGAATTTGTGCACGGTGGCTGAGCTATGGCACGGATAGGACGCCGTCGAGGTAAGTGAGGGACTCTTGTCCTCCTAGTTTTTAGTGCCCCCCCTAGTGTAAGACCGTCGAGATTTAATTCAGCGCATTCTTTTTCGCACTCCCTTGACGCCCCTACCCCTCCCCCTTCCTTCCCGCTCCCGATTTCCCCTTTCCCTGCTCCTTGAGCCCCCCGGGCTCAGGGAGCTCAGAGGGGGAAAGAAAGAAGAGGGAGGGGGGGGGGGCGCCCCCCCCCTCTTTTGGTGGGCTCCAAAAAAAAGTTTATTTATTTTTGCCCCTCCGCTCTGAGGAGGGAGGAAGATGTGCCGCGTGCTGTTCTTTCTCTCTTCCAACTGCTTGCCAGTCTCAGGGGGAGGTTTGCTTTCCTAGATTTCAATCCAATCCGGAATGGTTTCCAAACCGGCTCTTTTGCCGGTTCGGAACGAAGTCTAAGCGTTCAACGATGGCCTGCTGTTGCGTGACCTCAATAGCCAGGGTTTCTATTGCGTCGGTCACCGCAGCGTATAGTTCCCCTTTGTACCAGGCCACGACGTCCGCTCCTGTGTAACTAGCTTCAAACAGCTGATCCCCGGCATCGGAGTCCATGGACGCTAGAAATGGAACGTCTGTTTTTGGAGACGCACAGTGACACACGGTGGCCGAGCCATGGCACAGACAGGACGCCGTCAGAAGTAGCAAGGCTTTTGTTCTGGCAATGACCACCGCCCATCCATCCGCCGCAGGGCCGTGCTGGGGGCACGGTGATCCGCTCCTAGTTTTCATTGCTAATTCAGCGTGGGCTTTTCTTGCACCGGCGAAGCGCGCCCCTATCCTCCCCTTTCCCTGCCTCTTCTTCTCTCCCCTCTATTCCTTCCCACCCCCCTGAGCCCGGGGAGCTCAAAGAGCAAGGGGCAGAATTGCAACAGAACTAAGATGATTCCACTAAGCCCAAGGGGCTTAAGGAGCAGGGGGGAGGGGAAAAAGAGGGACGAGAGGGGGGACAGGGGGGAAGCACATCCCGCCCCCCTTCTTCCCCCCTTCCTTTTCCTCCCTCCCCCTTTCTATCCCTTCCCTTCCCCGTCTGTTCCCTTTGTTGTTGGGCAAATTTTTTTTCCTTTTTTCATATTTTTCTGACCTTGCGCACGGTGGCCGAGCTATGGCACAGGCAAGACGCCGTCGGCCCGGCCGGGCTCTTGTCCTCCTAGCACATTGACCACCGCCCATCCATCCATTCTCCACGGGGTCGTGCTGGAGCACGGTGTCCCGAGAGTAAGACCGTCGAGCTTTAATTCAGCGTATTCTCTTTCGCACTCTCTTGGCGCACGAGTAGAGCACAGACGGTGCCGGCCAGGGTTCATGGCTCGGGCTACCGCAGCGACATGACGTGGGCCGGATGCTGCGACAGCCTGAGGAGGGTGCCGTTGCAAGTGTCAAGTGTAAGACTTTGTCGAGTTTTAATGCTTTCACGTATACCGACAAACAGGCCATCCTCGCTGCCGCTGAGCTTTGCGAAACCGGTGTAGCTGCTAGTAGCAGTAACGCTGGCTATCCTGTACGCCCAAGTAAGGCCGTCGGACGACGCCATGGCACAGGTCCGGCCGTTCTTGCAAAAGGCCGCGACCGCGACGAAAACACTTCCACCATAAGTTATATCCGTCCAGTAGTTGTCGTAAATCTCGCCCGCCAGAACCGTCCAAGCTCTGCCGGCGTCGGCAGACTTCAAGAACACACCAAACCTCTGAGCATATCTAATATTGAAGTCGTCCTTCTGCAAGATCGCTATAAACAGCCCTTGGCCGTACGCGATCGCCTTCACAGCGCCGTAGGTAGAAAAACCAAAGTTTGCGGGCAGAAGCCCGTCGGTCCAAGTGATGCCGTCGGCCGAAACCATAGCCATCAGAACGGCTGAGTATGGGTCTGGCCGTAATATGCCCAGTACCACAAACACACCAGCGCCAAACGCAACTCCCAGAAAACGCCTGCGAGTCCCGGACACCCCCACGCTACAAAATTTGCGCTGTTTTATTTTTTTTCTGTAGTACTTCTTTCTTTTTCTTAGGCATTCTATTCTTTTTTCTGTAGCTCCCAAAGCAGAGGGGGAAGAAAAAGGAGGGGAGTACCCCCCTCCTCCCTGTCTTTCTCCCCTTCCTCTCCCCTCTACCTCCTGTTCTTTTTCTTCTTCTATCTCTTCCCTATCTTTTTTAGAGCAGGTAGAAGAGGAGTATATAAGTAAAAGCAAAAAAAAGAAAAATACGCAGTTTGGCCGGGGGGCAAAAGAGTTGCTACCTAGGGCTCCCCCCCTTTTTTTAAACCTATGTCACATTCTGATTGCAAAAAATGCGGTAAGAAAAAAAATAAAGCCAGTAATAAAGCACAACTTGTGGGCGTGTCAGACAATGAGAAATGGCGCTACGTAGAACAAGCCCATCAGCTTTCGTCAGGCTTCATCACCGTCTGGGACAACTCAGGGCAATGGGACATTGCTATCAAAATGCACGAAAACGCTCCTAGGCTCGTGATTAGAAAGAATGTGACTGACGACGAGCTCGCACGCCTACTAACGCTGCGTACAGAGTTTGCCGAGTTGCGCGTGTGCGACGGCTCGGACAAGCGAACAGCTTTGCCAAAAGATGCCTGGATAAGGGTCCGGGAGCTACAGTTGTGCCTTGCCGAATGGAAAGCGGATGATTTTACACTGTTTGTAAACGGTGTGGACCAAGAACGTCATCGACCTGTAGAAAGTTGGCTCAACGAAAGCGTGCTGCAGAAGCTGGATATCAGTGGCTGTGTCAAGGTCGAGTCTTTGCCCGAATTGAGCATATTCCAGAATCTAAAGGAGCTTAACGTGTGTCAAACCGGGATCAAGACGCTACGTGAGAATTTTGACTATGGAGATAATGGGCGGGCCCTGGAGCGGATCTGCTTTACCCTCGTGGAAGGCAAGAAGAATCTGTCCGACTATCTGCCAACAAACGTAAAACCCAAGAAGCTCGAGGTCCACTATACCACATCCGCGGCTGAAGATGAGGTTGCAACAGTTAACCTCTCCGGCCTCTCTACATTGCCGGGCTTGGTTTCTCTGCGCTTCGTAAACAATACCACCGATGCTGTAGAGCTAGCAGGCCAAGTTTGGCAAGATATTGAAAAGGCACTTTCTAAGAGCTTTGAAGATTTATTTCTGGTGGGTGTTCAGCTAAATCAAGACAAAATCCAGCGCTTGCAGAAGTTTTCCCAGCGGCTGGTTGACTGCGGAAGAACGAGGGGCTTCAACACGTTGCACCTAGAAGGCTGCACTTGGGAGAAGCAACAGGGCGAGGTCGGGTATGATTCAGACTACAAAACTGCCGATAATGTAGACAGCGAGGTTGCCGCCTGTTTGGGATCCAAGATGAATGCCAGCAATTTGGAGTTTGTGGAATGTGCGTTCATAGGCGACGAGCTGGCAGAAGGCATGTGGTCTCGTGGTCAGAATCCTCGAATCAACAGTTTCAAGATGTGGTGGTGCTGGAATACTAACAAAATGTTCCCACCCCGTTACGGACAGCCCCCAAGACACAAGATGCCTTCACTGCAGAAACTAGCTCTCGACCCGTGCCCTCTGGATGACGACAAGCTTGTTGCTGGTATCAAAGCCAGTAAGTCTCTTCAAAGCCTGACGATTGGCTCTGTAAGGGCCGAATCGTATGAAGCGCTGCAAGAGCTGGTGCTGGGGGCCAGGATTAAATCGCTGGGTCTACACATGACATACGCGGATTTCGGCTTGGTGTCCAGCCTTGTCAAGACCTGCCCCTCGCTCAAGACCTTGGAGCTGCCCTACATGACAAAATTTACCTTGCCTCAGTGGTATGAGGTGTTGAAAGAAGCTGAGCTTCGTGGGTGCCAGGTGGTCTTTACGCTGCCAACGAACGTAAGACCGTACAAGAGTCTTCCTAAATAAAAAATGCTTTTATCGTTGATTTCTTGGCCTAGACGTGCCGGATCATCCAAGAGGAACAAAAAAGAGAAACAGGAAAGGGGGTGAGGACACCGCCGCGCTGTTTGTAACAGGCATTCCTAACCTTGTGCTCCCTTATTATGATGATGATTATAATTCCGCTAAGCCACGGAGTTAAGAAAAGAGTGATGGCCCCCCTCTGTACCGGCGGAGCGCGTTCTTGTTTGGGGGGCTTGTTTTGGTTTCTTGTGCTTCTGCCCCGGGCGCAACCAAGGGATTTTTTAGTTACGTTTGGCCAAGCCGCCTGTTCTTCAGAATCTGGTCCCAAGGTCATCCGCGCGGGCGACAGTGCTGCGCTCGGCTCCGCGATTGCCGAGGCTATTATGCAGCTGGATGGGATTCTTGAGGTTAGCTTGGAATCTGTTGTTGGTACTACTAACCTGTCCATACAAGTTCGGAGCCGGTGTGCTGGGCCAGGCAAGCGACACTTGCTGGAGTTTTCTGACAGCTGGGAACTGCTGCCGGATGCTGGCCTGCCTCAGCGTAGAAGCTTTGACTTTCCGCTTCTGCCCTCTTGCGTAGTGATCCTGAGTTGGTGGGCGGAGTGCCGGCAAGCAAAGTGACCCTTGCGTGGTGGCGGAGTACAGACTTAGTGCTTCACAGACTAACCTGTGGGCTAGGCCCGCTGATTCTTCTAGTGCCTATAGCTTAACCACACAGACCGAGGCGACGGCCCAAGAGACTCGATCCACGGAACGTGACTCTAGCTATGGCTACGCATTCTTTTTCCGCCTGGCCCTGACGCTGTTACTTATTCTAGGAACTCCGGCACTCGTGCTTGGCTTGGCCCACCGCGTTCACTGCAGCGTCGCTGATTAAAAGAAGAAAAAAAGAGTTTTATTTTTAAAACTAGACCTTTTGAACGAACGAATTCCTTTGCTACAGAGATGGGGCAGGTAGGCGGGCTGGCGGTTGGTGCTAGTAATTTCCACTACTTTCAATTGCGCTGGCCTCCGCAGCTGCCCGCTTTTGCTCTTCTTCTTCGTTGAGCCCCGGGTCTTCCAAAAGCGGTGGGCTGAGAGCGGGGATCAGGAAAGGGAAGGGGCGCGCCAAGAAAATACCAAAAAAGGAAAATCAAGAAAGTACCAAAAAAGAATGTACCTTTAGCAGGAGTCTCGACAAGGGAGAGTGGGAAAGGGTGGCGCCCGGCATTGGGGAGCTTCAAAGTTGGTTGAGGCGTTTCATGCATTTTTTTATAGCTTCTGCACTCTTCCCCTCCCCCCTTGCCCTTCCCCTGTTCGTTGAGCCCCCGGGCTCAGGGGGCTCAGGGGGAGGGAAGAGGAAAAAAAGGGGGGGGGGGGCGCCCCCCCTCCGTCAGGAAGAGGCAAGGGGGAGAGAAGGGGGGGGGGCGCCAAGAAAGTGCGCAAAATAATAAGCTCAATTAAAGCTCGGCGGTCTTACACTTGCCACTGAAAACTAGGAGCGGGAGAGGGAAGAGGCGGGGGGGGGGGGGGCGAGAGGCAGAACCGTTGCTTGTTCCCGTCGTCCTTCTCCCTCGGGGGTGAGGCGCTCCCTCCCTCCCTCCTCCTCCCCCTCCCCCCTTCCCTTCTTGCTGCCGCTGGCGCAGGATTGAAAAAACAGGGGGGGGGGGACACCCCCCCCCCCAGGTGCGCGTTCCAGAGATAGACAGGTGGGAACAAATCTGTCAAAGGCTTATAACAATTCGTGAACGCGCGTGACCTTTCTCCTCCAAGAAAAAAAAGATCTCCATGCCTCTGCTAACGATGGTGGCGGCCGCGGCTACAGGTAAGGACAGAGTAGCTCGATTGATTTGACAGAGAGAGAGAGAGAGACAGTTAGCAAGACAAAAGAAGACAAAATCCTAGGTGCACGCCGTGTGTGTATGTGCGTGTGGTAGCTAGCACGCTGGGCGCCACCGCCAGCGCGGTCGCCATATCAGGAGCCCTGGCTACAACCGCCGGCGGCGGGTGTGCAGAGCCTCGGCCATGTAGCAGTGGTGGCTCGGGGTTATGGCCGCGGTGACAAGCCCCGCAGGGCCAGGAGAGTACCAACTCGTGCCCGTGCTGTCTAGCGCCGCCTCGGTCGAGGAGCTGGAATTGGAGCGGATCCCACGCTTGAGCCAGAGAGAGCTGGCAGCGAGTGTGTCTTCCCTCTCCCCTATCTCTTTCGTCGCCCCTGTTCTTTGAGCCCCCCGGGCTCAGGGGGCTCAAGGAGAAAAAAAAGAGCAGCAAGGGAGGGGGGAGTGCCCCCCCTTCCTCTCTCCCCTTTTCTAGCCCGTGGTGACTCTTCAGGTATCGTAACCCGAAGCCATCGCAAAACATACCAGGCGTAAAGATCCGTCTCCCTCGGCACGTCACTCCTCAATTGTTCCAATACAGGGTTGCTGTGTCCGGGAGGTGGGGGTGTCTGATCAGAGGAACTGCTGGCCCCTGTGTGCAAGGGTTCTGCCACCTTTTGGCGCTTCTTCGCGGGGGACGGGGGGACGGGGGGGCGAGCACCAGGGCGCACAGATAGCGAAGATCTTTGCGTTGGTCTCCTTGTCAAAAGTAAAGACCTTCCTTTCCTTACCTTTTGAAAAGCAGGCAGGACTATTACAAGTGAGGAGGACATCACCTCCGCTTGTTATTGTCGCACCAGCACCATCGCTGCTTTTGTGTTGCTGGCCTACCTGAACCAGCTCCTGATGCACACAGCTGTGCTCCTCCTCGAATGTGATTGAAAGCTTTATTGTTATGCCTTGGCTAGTCTCCGTGATGTCTTGTGTAACCACCTGCGCCGGCACAACAAGGCATGATTGTAAAGCTTCCTGCGCCGAGCTTGGCAAAAGCAAACAAGCCGGCTGGAGTTTCGACTGTACCTTGGCTTGCGCGGGTAGCTTCAAGGCCGTCCTGATGATCTCGACCAAGTTGAATGCCGGAGCGGTAGCACCTGCGAATATATTACAGCTGAATGTGCTTTGTTGTGGAAAGTGAATACAGTTGAGATAGCGTGCCCGAAATGTTCGGATATCAGATGGGGCAATAGCTGTTTCTCTAGCTCAGCTCGTTCAAAGGCATCGAGCTCTCCTGCCCCCTCTTCTTCGGAAGCCCGAACCCGCGCTGTGTCATCCGATTCCTTGGCAGAGGGTTCCTCATCATCCTTGGCAGAGGGTTCGGGTTCGTCGTCTTTCTCCTCGCTCGACAAGTAGCTGAAACAAGATCCACCGCTCCGAACATGTGTATTTAGGTACATTCTTTTAAAGCCCCTCCCCCTTCCCACCCCCGCTCTCGATTCTCAGACGGGGGACTAAGACAATCCATGCTTTCTCCTTCCCTGTCTGTTCCCTCTCCCTCTCCTAGTTTTCAGTGCCAAGTGTAAGATAGTCGAGCTTTAATTCAGCGTATTCTTTTTTCGCACTTTCTTGGCGCGCCCTCTCCCGCCCCCCCTCCCCATTTCCTCTCCCGCTCCCTATTCTTAGACTGGGGGGCGCCCCCTCCCCTTCTCTTTGGCGCCCCTCCCCCCTCTCTGTCTCTCCTTTAAATTTGTCTTGTGTCTTCCCTCTCCTCTATTCCCTGTACTACTCGACAAGGACAAAACGCCCCATTTTAACTTTTGGCATTTGCCAAGGTAGCTCTGGCACCGGCGCCCCCCCCTTTCCTGCACTCTTCTTACTTTTCCAACAAACCCCCCCCCCCCTCTCCGTCGGAGGAGAGAGGAAGAGAGGGGGTGGGGGGAAAGAGTAGCTCAAGAGAGGAGGGGGGGGGCGCCTCCCCCCACACCCCGTACACACACACAAGGGCAAAGGGCGCAGACAAGCTAAGAAGGATGGACGCGCTGCCTACCAAAGAGGACTTCCTGCTCGCAGACTCGGCGGAAACGCAACAGGCGCTGTGCGTTAAGCTCCAAAACATGGCAGTGAAAAAGAACAATAAGCACCTGCAGGGGCTGCGCCCTGTGTACTTGGGCACCATGTCACTAGCAAACGCGCGGCGTCCAGTCAGCACGCTCCAGGCACGGTACTGGGTCCTGAAGAATAAGTGGCAGGCGCGTCTGGCGCCTTACTTCATGCCGGGCGCCCCCAAGTGGCACATTGACCACATCGTTCCCAAAAGATGGGGGGGAGTAGACCACCCCTACAATTACGTGACAATGCCCGGTTCGGCTAACCTGTGTTTCAAAGAGTTTCTGACGTCCGAGAAGCTGGCCTACATCGGCAGTGTCGCGGCGCGAGGGCTGCACGCCTGTGCAATTTCCTGCGCCCCTACATGTTGGAGGGACTAGCAGAGCTACCCTGGCAAATGCCCATCGCGGGGAGTCTAGACAGCAGCATCTTTTCCCGTTGGGACGCGGAATCGTGCATCCCCCGGCCCGAGCGCACACGCTCAACTCCCGCGAAGAAAAGAAAACATAAAGTGCAAGAAGAGGAGGATAAGAAAGCACAAGATGGCGAGACGGAGTCACTGCCAGCGAAGACCCCCAAGAAGGGGCGCCGCCGCAAGCTAGCTCAAGCGGTGTCCGTCTCAGCGGATATAGTCCCCGCCAAACGAGCACGACCTGCAAGCCGCAAGGCCCCGCGGGATAAACATGCAATTACTGAAGAGCCCCCCGACGAACACGCTCTGCTCCTATTTAGTAACACCTTCCCCAACCTGCAGGCAGATCCAGGGATTGTCAACGAGTGTCAACGCACGAATTTTGTCAAACGCTGCCAGCTGCTCAAATTATTTCGTGAAAGTACTTTCCAGGAAATCTGGCAAAAAGAGGCCAAGTCTTCGGCGGGTTTGTGCCTCGCCAGCAATCTGAGATTTCTTTTGGTGTTCCTTCAGCTTAACCTAAACAAGCATGCCTCCCAGCTCCAGCTCACTACCCTCAAATTGGACCTTCCACGCATCACACAAGCACTGCGCCAAATCTTTCTTCTTTTTCCGCACATACTCTGGTCACCCAGCGCTTATGTCACAACCATGCTGAAAGCAGACCCCCCGGAGACTCTGCCGACCCAGCCTGCTCTCGCTGCCAGTGCGCGCCTGCTGCAAACCCTACTACCCTGCAAGCTACTGCGCATAGTAAACCGAGAACGTTCTGACGGGCGGTTCAAAGCAAGCGGTGTAACATTCTCACGGTATGAACTCGTGCCCGACACCCTGCAGGGCAAGTCTACATTCGAAATTGCAGAGACCTGCACGCTAGAGTACTGGGGGCAAGGGGTAGTAATTGCAAGTGAATAAACCAAGCATTTCTATAAAATTCTTTTGAAAAGAGCGGAAACAGCGCTTTATGAAAAAGCGAACGCAGACTTTTTCTGTCCCTGTGACACACACTAATACCCCGCGCGCCCACACCGCCAAGGGGGGCGGGGGGGGGGAGCGAGAGAGGGAAGGGAGGGGGCGCCCCCCTTCCCACCGCTTCCTCCCTCTTGCTTGCCTTCCGACACAGCCTGCTCGGCTGTTTCGGACCCGCCGCCGGGTAGGTAGGCGGCGGGTATTGAATTACACTAGAAGAAGGAACGTTGACAAAATATGGAGTCGGGAACGTTGACGTTGTCAACGTTCCTTCTCAAGGGGTCTTCCATTGAAGACGAACCCTAACCCCAACATAAACACTTCCGCTTACCATTCTTGGGTGACTGCGGCGCGTTCGCGCCTGCGTGCTGACGTTAGGCTATAGTGGTGGCCTCGCGGCTTCGGCTCTACTGGCGCTAGCGTCAGTAGAGCCTAACCTCCGGACCTTACCGAGACTCTTCCGTAATTGGCTGCGGACGCGGCACGGTCCGCTTTGGACCAGGTGGGCTACCCAAAGCTGTTGCTGAGACAAAGACAGCGCGATTTGTCTGTATAGTGTTTTTAATCAATGCTGCTTGCACTAGGCGTCGGGGCCCGAGGCTGCGGTGGACCATTTCAGCACGCCGAGGTCTACCCCCTGCGGGACGACGAAGCCCTTGAACTCGTCGAACGTTGTATGCCGCGGCTTGTGGCAGTTCGAGTTAGGGGCCAGCGGCCAGCCGGAGCAAATGGTGTACTGGACACAGAGGCGGATCCGCCCGTCGACGCTTACCTCCAGCTTGTTTTGCTTGATGGCAGAGCTTGCGTAATTGAATTCAAACAGCAGCGGGAAAAAGGTTTTGTCAGGAAAGAAATATGTGACGGCTTGCGCGGGCCGCCAGTTCGCAGGCAACTGCAGCAAAGTACACCAGGCCTCCACTCTAGTTGTGTTACTCTTTGTCGTACTGTTTGGAGGAAGGGCCGTGGCCTCTTCGAAGCGCAGTCGGTCCTGGTCGAAAACGACGTGCCCCTCTAGCATGCACAGTGACCCCAGCCCGCGGCAGACAACGCCTGTGCCGCTGTGCCCCCAGCGGGCGAGCTCGGCCGCCTCGATGGCCAGCTGGCGCGGCACGGTGGCATTGGCCAGAGCCTTGGCCAAGGCCTCCACCTGACTAGCTAGCCGAGAGGTTTCGGGCGTAGCCTGTGGATGATCTTTTTCTTCTTTCGCGCAGGTGCAAACTTTAATAAAAATACAAGTCTACGAGATGTGCAGAAAAACGCAGAATAAGGGAGAGGAGAGAGAGAGAGAGAAGAGGAGGAGGAAAAGGAAAAAGTGAGCAGCTCAGCCCCTTGCCCCTCTACTTACGCAAAACTTTTAGCTGGTGCAGCTCGAGAGCTTGCGCCAGGCGCTCGGCTCCGGCGGTGGTGACTTGCCCGGCCCTGCCCAGTTTTAGCGACCTCAGGTCCGCTAGCTGTTCTAAGTGGACAAGTCCCTCGTCAGTCACTTCTTGACAAAGCTCGAGGCGCAGCTCGCACAGCCGGGTAAACCGTGCCAGGCTCTTTAGCGTGTAGTCGTGGATGCTCACGTTGAGTAGCTGCAACCGCCGGAGGCCGCTGGGCAGTTCGGCGAGCCACGCGCCGGCACACCCGCCCTGGAGCTCTAGCCCGAGGCTGCGCAGCCCTTGCCAGCGCCGCACTGCCAGGCGCAGCCCGCCGTCGGTCAAGCGGTTGCAGCCAAGGATGGCCACCGTGTGCAGGCCCGGCAGGTTGCGTGCGAGGTCACCGAGCCCCCGGTCTGTTAGTTGGCGGCAGTCAGTCAGTACCAAGGTGTGCAGTGCTGCAGGTCTTAGCCTGGCTAGCCCGGCGTCGGTGAAGCTCCTGCAATTGCCGAGGTGCAGCTCCTGTAGCGAGCTCAGCTGTGACAGTGAGTGCAGCCAGTAGTCGTCAAGGGACCCGGCGTTGACGAGTTCTAAGTGCGTGAGCCCCGCCGGCAGCCCGTGGGGGTACGTGAGGTAGTCGATATCGCGGCACTTCAGGCGCGAGAGCTTCGGCAGAGCGTTCAGATTGGTGGGAGAGACCTCCAGGAAACCGCAATGCGAAACCTCGAGCTCTTCCAGCTCTGGCAGCGCGTGGCAGAGCTGGTTGAGAGAGTTGCGAGTGACGCTCTGCAAGTGGCGCAGGCGGAGCCCCTGCAAACCAGCCAATGTTTGGATCTGGGCCAGCCAAGGCAGGTCGTCATGGATCGATTGCTCGAGCTCTAGGTGCAGCAGCCCCGGCGCAAGCTGTAGCAGCCTCGTAAACCCGTTCAACCCAACTGCACCGCAACGGCGCAGGGCCAGCCGCCGCAAAGAGGTCGGTAGGCAGGACACTTTGTCTCCGTACAAGCAGTAACAGCGTCTCAGCTCGAGCGTGTGGACCGAGGCGGGCAACTGGGACAGGATTCCGTCGTCCAGCTGTCCCCGTTGGATAAAAACTACGGACAAGGACGGATTTCCGCCAAGCAGTGCCCGGAGCTTGTCTCTGGTCAAGTAGTCGCCGCTGGCCCGCAGTCGCTGGGGCCTAAGCTGGCTCAGCAAATCGTTCGAGGGCGCGCTGGTTTTGGTGTCGGCCGTCAGGGCCAACGAGCAGCAGAACCCTCCGGCCGCGATAAAAGCGCGCCCCGCTGGCGAAGACAGGAATCGGCAATGGCTGCGCAGTCTGAGATCAAGCTCCAACACCTGACGCAGGCTCTGCCAAAAATGTCGCTTTTGGAGGACAGAGGCCCAGAGTTTGCAAACTTTGGACGCCGTGTGCAGACTCGCGGGTTCGCCCAGAAAGGCCAGCACGACGGACCACAGTGTCGGATCAACAGCCAGCCACGAGGGCTGTTGAGCGCGCTGGCACAACCGCTTCCGGCGAGGTTCGGGGTCTGACATGCTGGGGAAATAAGACAAGTCAACGCGGCCACCAGTTCACAGCATTCGGCTTGGGACGTCTAGCTCCAGCCAGCTGTAACGAAGAATTCACTTTATACGGGCATGTCTCTCTTTCTCTCTTACACCTGTGGAGCGAGGGGGCAAGGGGGGGAGGCCCCCCCCCCTCCCTTTCACCTCGGGGAAGGGGGGCAAGAGAAGAGCTCCAGCTTTTTTTATTTTCTTCGTTGTTTGTGTAGGCTTATAAAAAATCGTGAACGCGTGTGACCTTTCTCCTCCAAGAAAAAGAAGATCTCCATGCCTCTGCTAACGATGGTGGCGGCCGCGGCTACGGATAAGGACAGAGTAGCTCGATTGATGTGACAGAGAGAAAGACAGTTAGCAAGACAAAAGAAAACAAAATCCTAGGTGCACGCAGTGTGTGTGTATGTGCGTGTGGTAGCGACACAATTAGGCTAAGTTGTTGACTAGCACTTTTGTATTCAAACCAACTGTCTCTTCTCTTCATTTTTCGAGTTTTAATTTCAGCATGGACTTTTCTTACACTTTCTTGGCGCCCCCTTGCCTCTCCCCCTATCCCCTATGCCGGGTCTTTAATAAAAGTCGGCGGGGCCGGGCCGTGTCAATATGGACAAGTGGGAAGTAATCTTTATCGGAAAATGTGTACAAAAATAGATACGGCAAAAGAAAAGAAATCGCCGACAGCATGAAAGGTTGTAGAGAGAGAGCTGTAAGCACACAAAAACCGGTTAGTGAAAGTGATAAACAGACATGAGCGCTGGACCCGTGAAACTTGGTGAAATGTGATGAAATTTGTATTTTGATATTTCACCCAATTTCACGCAAAAAAACGGTTCACGGGATTTTGTGTGGTCTATAACAGCTTTGGCCGGTCTCGCAACAGCGCGCGTCAGGCGATGGGGGCACTCAAAGAATTAACTCTTCTGCCAGCCCCCACCGCGACGGCAGCCGAGCCAGCAGTACCACGGCGGACAGGCTGGTGGGAGGAGCTGTGCGCCAGGTGAATGTGTACTTTGAGGACGACGGCCTGATCTCTTACCAGATGTTCCGGTGGGCTTGTGAACGCGCGCGCAAGCTCGCCTAGTCTTCTGCTAGCAGCACTAATAATGTTAGGTTTCAGTAAGAAAAGCATTTTTTTAAATGACAACAAAAGACCTTTTTGTTGGCTGTAGAAATTTCACTAAGACCGGTTTTAATAAGCTCTTTCGCTAATTCAGAGCTCGGAAGAAATCCGAACTGGTACAAATTCTTCCCCACAGCCCTGTCGATCATTACTAGCAGCAGCGTGGCCAGAATTCGTTACAGGCTTGCACGAGCAAGCGTTCTCCGTACAGTTGTTAGGTTTTTGCACGCTCTCTCGGGGGCCTGGCTGGTCTCCACCCTGACCCGCTTCCGCACCATAAAAATTTCGAACTCCGTTTCCTTTATCTCTGCTAGTGCGGTTCGCTCTTTTGCCAGTTTGGAACGAAGCTGTCCAATGATAATACCATGGACCGCGCGTTTGTATCCTCCCTTGCCCGGGCTCCATGGTACAGGACCGCTCCCTGTTCTTAGTGCAATATTAAAACTTTGTAAGGGATTTCTTTTTTCGCGTGATTTTGTACACCGGCAAAGCGCGCCCTGCCTCTTCCCTCTGCAAGATCTGCGGAAATATCTGCGGGGATATGAAAAGTGGAAAAGACATTTTTTTTGGAACGCGTTTGCACGCGCTCTGAGGAGGGACAACAGGAGGGGGGGGGGGAGGAATAAGCAGATGACAAAGGTGAGAGGGGCGACAAAGGTGAGAGGGGCGACGAGAGTGAGAGGGAGGGGGAGGACGTAAATAAAAAAAGCTAACGCCCCAGCGCACACCTCTTTGGGGGGGGCCTTGTATTTGTTGGCAGCCCAAAGACCAACTGGCGCTTACGAAGCTCAGCTTCTTTCAACACCTCATACCACTGAGCCAAGGTAAATTGTGTCGGGTAGGGCAGCTCCAAGGTCTTGAGGGAGGGACAGGTCTTGATAAGGCCGACCACCAAGTTGAAAGCCGTGTTTTTCATGTGCAGACTCAGAGATTTAACCCTGGCTTGCTGTACCAGCTTTTGCAGCACTGCATACGATGCGTCACTTACAGAACCAATCGTCAGGCTCTGGAGAGGCTTACAGGCTTTGATACTAGCAACGACCCTGTCGTTATCCAGAGGACACGGGTCGAGAGCTAGTTTCCGCAGTGAAGGCATCCTGTGTTTAGGGGGCTGTCTGTAAAGGCATGGGAACGGCGTGCTAGTCTTCCACAGCGTTAAACTTTTGATTCGAGGATTCTGACCAAGAGGCCACAGGCTTTCCGCCGGCTTGTTCCCTGTGAACGCACACTCCACAAACTCCAAATTGCTGGCCTTCATCTTGGACCCCAAACAGGCGGCAACCTCGCTTACCACCTCATCAGCAGTTTTGTAATTTTTATCATTCCCACTCACATCCAGCTTGCAACCTTCTAGATGCAATGTGTTGAAGCCCCTTGTTCTTCCTATGTTCACCAGCTGCTGGGAGAACTGCTGCAGGAGCTTGATTTCTTTCCCGTCTAGCTGAACGCCCACCAGAAACAAGTCTTCAAAGCTCGTAGAAAGTACCATTCCAATATCACCCCAGACTTGATCTGCTAGCTTGACGGCCTTGCTGGTATTGTTTACGAAGCGAAGAGAAACCAAGCCCGGCAATGCAGAGAGGCCGGACAAAGTAACTGTTGTAACCTCTCCCCTGCCCGCGACGGGCCTGCCAGACTCGGCGGCATAGTAGACCTCAAGCTTCTTGGGCTTCACGCTCGTTGGCAGATAGTTGGACAAGCTCCCCCGCCCTCCACGAGGTAAAGCAGATCCGCTCCAGGTCCTTCCCTTGATTTCCATACAAAAAAATATCACCTAGTGTTTTGATCCCGGTTTGACACACGTTAATATCCTTTAGCTTCTTGAATATGCCCAATTCGGGCAAAGACTCGACCTTGACACAGCCACTGATATCCAGCTTCTGCAGCACGCTTTCGAACACGCTGAATGCAGAATCGTCGATCCAACTGTTTACAGATTTGTTTGGATAACATCCGTTGACGAACACTGTTAGATCACCCGCTGTCCAGTCTGCAAGGCACACCCGTAGCCCCCGGACCTTTTTCCAGGCATTTCGTGGCAAAGCCTTTCGCTTTTCTGTCTTTTGGGCTAAGCCCGAACCATCTTCATCACACACGCGCAGCTTGGCAAACTCGTCACGCAGCGTTAGTAGGCGTTCGAGCTCCTCGTAAGTCACCTCGTTTCCAATCACGAGCCTAGGAGCGTTTTTGCACTTTTGGATAGCGGTGTCCATTGCTTTGAGTTGTCCCAGACGGTGATGAACCCTGACGAAAGCTGGTGGGCTTTTTCTACATAGCGCCATTTCTCGTCGTCTGATACGTCCGCTAGTTGCGTTTCTTGACTGGTTTTCTTTTTTTGCTTGCCGCAAACTTTGCAGATAGGCTGTGACATAAGTTTACAGCCTTTACTTATATACACTCCGACGCAGAGCTACCTGTGCTAAAAAAAGAGTGGGAAAGAATAAAAGAGACCAAAGAACAAGAGGGGGGGGGGGGGCTCAAGAGGGGGGGGGGGGGGGCTCAAGAGGGGGGGAGGGCTCCAGAGGGGGGGCTCAACAAGCGACTTTTTTCCCCCGTGGCCGGTTAGGTTATATAATGTACAAGACAAAGGCCAGACGAAAGCCCGCGTGCTGAGCCAGCCTACGCGCTGGAAATCCACAGAACGGAAATACAAGGCAGAATTTAGCCATTGCCCCAAGCTACGGACTATCTGCTTACCGGCTTGTCTCAGGTGTCAGAAACTGGAGGTGCCTGCGTGCAGTTGCCACTAATCAAGCGATTTGGTGGCAATCAAGGCACCAGGCAAGAGAAAATAAGGTCTCACCGGAACAAAGACGAGTGCTAGCTTGCTTGTATGGCGAAGGCAGTATGTATGTATGTATGTATGTGTAGTACTCTAATGCAATTGTCATATGTATTGTGTGGCATAGATGACGACTAAACAAATCGAATCGACGGGACTTCCTCCTCGTGCCCAACGCGCACTCAAACGAGAATACGTTATTGCTTGCAATACGTTAAGTACGCTAACTGACGAACATAATAGGCTGATGTATCGCTATCTGTGGACCTTGGACGGAGATGCAGATGAAGTAAATCGTTTAAATCTTGTTCATGATAGCATAATAGCCCTGCAGCAGCAACTAACTGAAAAGCGTCTGAACTTAGTTGTAGAACCCCCAGCGCATTGTACAATCAACTGCGGCACGAAATATTAAACAACTTTTTTTTTACTTGGGCAAGTTCGGACGATCGCGTCCCTCGCATGCGAAGCGTGCTACCGAGCCGGAACAAAAGAGACCCCGAAGACTGCGTGTACCTCGTTCTTTATAATTTGCGCTGATACTGGACAACAACTCAATCTTGTCCGCGCCGTTCGCTAAGCCTATGTATTGGACTGCACGGGAGGCAGCGCCAAGCGCCTTTCCACAGTCTATGACTTTTTCAGCCTTTGCTTGCGCGCTGAACAATGGTAGCAGCGCCATTTCTTGTCTAGCTTTCGTGGCGAAACAAGCCTGACCAGCAAGGCTGGCTCCGTTGGCTAGCAAGGACAAGTAGAGTACTACCGCGAACTCGGCGTGCGTCTTGATTTCGTACGACTGCATTTGTGCGACTAGGTCTGCGCGTGGGATGACTTTGGGCTTCGTTTTGGCAAAGAGCACAGGTTCAAAGAGGCGGACCCTGACCTGTATTTCTTTCCCAAACTCTAAGCGATAGATGGCCACGTCCGCTGGGCTCCAAGGCCAGCGGTAAAAAGACTCAAGATCTTGTGCCTCTTCGGTTCTGCTCAGGACCATTTCCACAGCGCGTCGGCGTACCGACACATAAGATCCCACAGCTGTGCCCAGGCCTTGCATCCTCGCGGTAATGGCGAAGCCAATCGCTCAAACTAGACGTTTTCTTTAAGCCACTCGGATATTTTGTGCTGTTTGCAGTCTGCTAGAAGCTCTGCAAAGAAACTCTTGATGTCTTCCTTATCATTAGACTTGTTTTTACCACATTGCGTGCATGCAAACACCTTTTGCAAAAGCTCTATGTATTGCTCGGCCGCAGCAGTCATGTCGATTGTCGCCGGTGTGGAGTAGTCGTGTAGCGCCCGAGCCCCTTGTTTTTGGCTATTTTCTGGTTGCTCGAACTGTGCTCCAAGAAGGCCCTTAGGTCACCATGGCGTGTGTACTTAGCCTTTTCGCTAAACAAGTAAAGAGAATGCCCAACTTGTACAGACGATTCTTTTGTTATCCTCTTCACGTATTCGGAAATCTGCGTATTTCAGCCACCAGTTTTAGCGTAACAAACACTGTGTACACCTGCGGTGATGACGCTCAGCAGATCTCTGGACAGGTTTACTGTAAAGTCGTTCATTTCACCAGCCGATACTTTATGTAGCCGGTCTCTTCACAGGCGCTGATGCTCTTAGCTTTCATGGCTGCGTTCCACGCCACTCGTTCTTTAGCGCGGGTTCTCGCTCTCGTACGAAAAGAAACCGCATCGGTAACACGTTTTTTTTGTCTTGCGCGTCACAAATTACCATTGTTGCAACCATTAGCGCACAGCACACTTTCTCCTCCTCACTCCTCCCCCCCCCCCCCCCCCCAATCCGCGCCCCCCGTTCTTCTAGCCTGCGCTAACAAAATGGGTTAGAAAGATCTGGGGGGGGGGGGAGGTACGTGATAAGGTCAAAAAAGACAATGCTTTGCAGGTTTT
>WBZZ01005200.1:0-2500 GCA_019918135.1 Paulinella micropora
AGAGCGACATTGACTGGCCTGATGGGGAAGTAGGGATTGATGCGTCGCGAGAAAAGAGCGCGCGAAATGAAAAGGGACCGACAAACCCACCACCTAAGGGAAAAAAAAGGCGACCGACATACCCACCACCTAAGCCACCTGTAGAGCAATGATCACGTCATGTCTTGTCATGTCATATCATGTATCATATCACGCTAATGAGAAGTTGCTAGTTATGCACGATGAACAATTACTGCTTTTGGCTCTTGGTTCTAAGTCAAACTCTGCGCTGCACAGATGTGTCTGTCGTGGCTCAGTAGAAAGCTCTTGATGATAGCTTAAGAATGAATTCGAACCACTGCACAAGTAGCAACCCAGACTGGGCTGGGAACGAAACGCGTGAAGTAATTGTTGATTGTCTTTCAGACCTAGGAACTTCTCATGGCAAATGATTTCACGAATCGCGATCGCATATTTCTCAGAAGATTCACAATGAAAAATCGCCAAGGTTCGACCTCAGCTTTCTCTGCCAATAGTAGAGCTTACGACAATGCTGAAGCCACCATTCACAAGTTCAAGACTTCAGCTTTCTCTACCGATAGTAGAGCTACGACAAAGCTGAAGCCGCCATTGAAGAGCACAAGACGAGGGCTTTCAAATGCACAAGACGAGGGCTTTCAAATGTTCAAGACGAGAGCTTTCAAATGCACAATACGAGGGCTTTCAAATGCACAAGACGAGGGCTTTCAAATGCACAAGACGAGGGCTTTCAAATGCACAAGACGAGGGCTTTCAAATGATGTGCTCAGCAATTTCATCATCATCATCATCTTCTTCTTCTTCTTCTTCTTCTTCTTCTTCTTCTTCTTCTTCTTCTTCTTCTTCTCTTTCTTTCTCTCTTTCTATCTTTCTTTCTTTCTTTCTTTCTTTCTTTCTTTCTTTCTTGCTTTCTTTCTTTCTTTCTTGTTCTGTCCTCTGTATTCTTGCTCTGTCTTCTCTTCTTTCTTTCTTTCTTTCTTTTTTCTTTCTTTCTTTCTTTCTTGTTCTGTCCTCTGTATTCTTGCTCTGTCTTCTCTATCTTAAACATGGATGGAGAAAGATTTCGGGTCCGGCAGAGCCGACATGTGATAGATTTAGTTAGAGAGGTGTTTTGGCCCGCAGGGCATGTGTACCTGAAGCAATGAGGGGGGCACCTACGCCAACCCCGCGCTGCCGACCCCGCCGAGATTTCATTTCCTCTCCCTTAGATTCCACTCCGGATGTTCGACTCAACTCGCATCCATTGGTTACATCGGCTTCGCTGGCTCACTGGCAGGCTTACTGGGTCCCACTTGGTTCATTTATTTCATCTACTTATTTCGTCGGCCGATTCAGTTGTCCCTTCTGCATTCCTGTCGTGTCGTGTCCTGATACAAGATCACCCTACCTGCGTCGCCAGCAACCAAGCAACCAGCCAAAATGTCCTCTTGCTTTTTCGTGCGTCACAAGTTATACTACATGGTCTTTTTTGCCGGTCCACGTACCCACATGTGTCGTTCCTTGGATGAGCCCTCCTTCTTGTCTCGTACCTGTGCTCTTGGCACGTGTGTTTTTCTGCAGTACCCCCCGATTCTAGAAGGCATCCTGACAGCACTGTTAATCCACTCTCTTGACTTCTGACTTTGCTCCTACAGCTAATCAATCTCTGAACTTCTAACCTTACAACCGATTGCACTGGCAGACGACGTAACACATTGCCCTCAATTTAATCTTAACCTGTAACCCTAAATATACACTCATACTACATGCTCTACCTCCCTCACGCACTGCAGGCTCCCTGTCTGATTAACAGGGGGAACTAATTAACTAATGGAGGAACCGATAACTTTACTGTAATGCAGCACAATTTAATCAGAGTCATACTTATTTTTACTTTTTACCAGTATTTTCTCGCCCCAAGTGCACTGTACAATTTCCTTTTTACTCTAGCAATGTCCCTTTTTATCTATATCAACTCGTACTTTTCTCAGGCAGTGATGGTTATCCTTCCACTCTAACCCATCTACATCCGTTACCACACAACCAAAACCGATTAGACCACATACTTCCCTCTCACAACCTTCGTCGTGAGCACAGCTCACAAGCCCTGGAGACATAACACTTATCTTGCTCTTTATCCTACCCTTGCCGTTTACCTTCACCAAATCTAAAACTTAATATTATTGCAAAGGGGTGAGTACGGTCACTCGTGGTCTGGTAAATCACTGTTAATAAATTACTATTCTTGAAAGTATATATATGTATATATATAATACATATAAGAGAGAAGAAAGGAAGAACAAGAACGCAAGGAGAAGAACTGGAAGATTATGGCCGGCGCCGCGGAGAATATATTATTATCGACTTGACAATTAACTATTTAACACTCAACCTGGTGGAAGCAGAAAAATAGGCTTCTCGCCTGAAAATAGGCTGATTTTTTAGCGTCTGCAAAATACACTGTAGTGAAAGTTTCTTTCATAATGTACGCAACACTCGATAA
>WBZZ01005200.1:7500-20000 GCA_019918135.1 Paulinella micropora
CCACCACTCAACCTCCATGCCAAACCTATCAAGCCTGATAGCTGTCAAGCAGTGTGAAGCTACTGCAAAGTCAGGTTTCAGGTGTTCATGGAAGTTAGGTGCGGCCCGGTTGGGCGTGTGCGGAGAGATTAGGGAAGGGTTATGAGTTTTGCTCATGGCACATTGGTGAGGAGAAGAAGAGGGAAGCTATCTTAGCAGGGTACAGACAGAAACTAAGAGAAGGATTTGTTCCCCCCCCCCCCCCTGACTCTTTTATGCTTGAACCTATGTCCCTTCTATCTACTCAGTGGGTGAGAGCGCCAGACCAGAAAGACAGCTCTTCTATCCAGAAAGGCAGCTCTTCTATCCCACGAACTCCCCTCATCTCCCCTTCTTCAACGTCCACACAAGACGTGGGGGAGGTCATGGGGGAGTCTCGAGAAGGGAAAGGTAAGTCCTTTGCCGCACCACCCCTTGCCGAGGTAGAGGCGGGATACCAAGGGGGAGAATATGACAAGCAGGGAGATATAGCTTGGTACTTTGACGACAAGAAGAGCAAAGTCGTTGTAGGGGGGAACGGAGAAATCCCCCCCCTATGACGAACTAAAGAGGTTTTTGGCCGCGTTAGCAAGGGGAGCAAGTGGCTTGACAGTTAAGGACACCCTTATAACTAGGTCGGACGGAGAAGTCGACGACTTCTACAATGACCTCTTCTTTACTGTCCGTGATTGCGTCATATCCATGGCGACTAAGCATAACAACCACTTTGCTAAAGGTATGGTAGCTTCTTTCCCCTTTTTGGCTGAGTGTGCGGCAGACTGCGAGGAAGCAGAAAAGAAAGGGTTGGACAGGGGGAATCATCCCCTATAAACCCTGTCTCTTCTCCTGCTGCCCCTGAAGATCCTACCGTACCTCAGACGCCAGAAAGTATCATTGCTCAATCCCAGAGCACTTCCCAATTGGGCACGGGAACAAAGACCAACCCGTCAGACACCTGTACCATCATGATGGTTGAAAGCCCCGAAGCTAACAGTGAGGGGACCTTTGAACCTGCCCACATGATGTGGGATGTGGTCGGACGACAGTGGGGCTAGCGAGTCACAGTCTCCCCACAAAGACTCATTCATTAAGATGAGGTTGGAACCCCAAAAATTTAGAATCGCGAAAGGTAGCCTTCGGACCGAATATAAAGGGAAAGTCCAAATGCACCTTTCGGGAGCCTATGGGGAGGAAGTGTGTGTTTATGACTCACATACTACTTACAATTCTCATCTCAAATATGGGTTGGTGGCCACCTCGGCGTGGGTCAAGAAAAAGCTTGCAGTTGTTCACCAGAACAACCAAGTTATTGTCTTGAAAGAGGCTATCCACATGCGGGAGGAGCAGATCGTTGCGAGGGGGCGGTCCTTGCAAAACAATCCCTCAGTCTTTGATCCCCCTGGTATGGCTCCACTCAACCCGAATGAGTGGTACGATCCCATAGCCCTAAACAAACAGAACGTGAAGGTCGAGAACGGTGATTCGTCACCTTCGACCGTCACATTCTGACTCCCTCCTAATCGCCCATCTCTGAAAGCCTACCTATATACCGTGATGTCTATTGTAATAAGTCACCATGTCTATGCGGATGGCGATGTGATGAGATGAAGTCTTATGTCCCCTTTTTGCATGAGACTGAAAATGAGAGGGGCGAATATATAGGAAGAGGGATAGGGTTAGCATGTTGCTCTGTCATGCCTGATGATGAAAATTGTAATATGTCTATGCATGGGCATGAGCATGATGCTAAATGTCGTATGGGCAGGGCATTACACCCAGTAGTTAAACCCCATAATGCTGAGTGCATTCACGCCACTGTTTTCCACCAAATGTGTAAACACAGAGGTGTGAAAGCAATGGAGAGAATGTCTCAGTATATGGTGGTTAAGATAGTGGGTGCGAATTGGCGGGAACGCATTATGAAGTGCGAATACTGCCTTTGCAATAAAATAAAACGTTCCCTACATTTCGAATCCAACCACCATATAATAGAAAACAGCCCTGGGGTACACCTATCAATGGATACCACTGGAGTGTTGGAACTAATAATTAATATCATTAATAATTAGTTAGCCGGCTGGCCGTATCGGAGTAACGGTGTCGTTAGAGCAATTACTTAGATCCGGCCAGTCATGTTACTCTGTGCTCTGCGCTTTGCGCGCTTTCTGTTTTCAATTAAAGTTCTGTTACTGCAAACTGCGTTTGGTGAGAGTTCCAGATTAATATATTTAATACAATTAATATATTAGTCTAACAATAGGTAGATAGGTTGATAGGTAGATGTATATATACATAGACAGACAGATAGATAGATAGATAGATAGATAGATAGATAGATAGATAGATAGATAGATAGATAGATAGATAGATAGATAGTTATGAAAGAAAGAAGGTGTATTGAATGCATCTGGTCTGTTAGAAGGTTTGCTTTAAAGACACGAGATACACATATATACGTGAAAGATACATAGATAGATGGATACATATATATATATAGATAGATAGATAGATAGATAGATAGATAGATAGACAGATATAGATAGATAGAGATAGATAGATAGATAGATAGATAGATAGATAGATAGATATAGATAGATAGATAGATAGATATTAATAGATAGATAGATAGATAGATAGATAGATACAGATAGATAGATAGATAGATAGATAGATAGATAGATAGACAGATAGATAGATAGATAGATAGATAGATAGATAGATAGATAGATAGAGGGCGTGTTGTCACTTAGATAGATAGATAGATAGATAGATAGATAGATAGATAGATAGATAGTTAGATAGTTAGATAGATAGAAACATACCTCATAACAGATACAACAACAAAAAGAGCAAAAGAGAAGAGGAGTAGAGACGAACAGAGCAAATACGGGGTAGAATCAGCTCTGTCCCACTCATATTCCCCCAGCGACCATGTCTGAAGAATGGACTGAGGATGACGGAGGGGCGAGTGCTCAAACCTCAGAAGATGTAAATACGCTCGTTGGCCCTCTAGGGGACGAAACGGATTTGGCAGGGCCTTCCTTTGACACAGGAGGAGCAGACAATCCAATGGACCAGGTCCAAGATGAGGGAGCGATGATGACGGAGGAGAAGAAGAAGAAGGAGGAGGAAGATCAGTGGGTGGCCGAATACGCCAAACTAACTAAGAAGGAGTTTGAGAACAAAATAGGGGAGCAGCAGGCCGGTAAATGGCTATATATTCCCCCAGAGATTCGATGGGGAGATCCCTTGAGAAAGGAGGATATCTGTTACCCCATCCCGAGTCAAGCTCTGCCTCTTGCAGCATTCCTCAGAGACGACGGTGCACAGTTACAGGTGCAACATGTCTCATATGGGGACCAAATGTCTTTACTGGAGCTACTCAACCTCATTTGGGGAGTCTTTGAGTGTGCTATACTCTATGAGTACCAGTCTGCGAAAAGTGTGCTGCCATGGAGGACCAGAGCACTGGTCAGGTTGCTTGATCCTGGTCAGGACATCGAAGGAATAAAGAAGGGAGAAAGAGAGTTTAAAGGCAAGAACCTGCGAGGGCAGCTTAATGTCATGGATGTGCCTTTGAAACTTATGGAGGCCAAGTTAATTGACTTTGGCAAACTCCAACAAACCAAATTTGCAGGGACACTCACCCAGTCCTGCAGGAAATAGAAGGGGAAGTCGGAGGGGTGACGAAGCTGAAAAAGCTGCATGCGGCCTTTCAAAAGGACGATGCATGGAAGAGGTGGGCTCAGACGAAGGATCATACGATCTTGGAGCCGAAGCAGGCACTCCCTGCTACTAACAAAGCAACAGAGAAGGAGATGGCGGAGAAAACTCTGCTTCGGAAGGCAGCCGAGCTCATGTCATTCTTTCATCATGCTCAAGACCTGCACATCAGGGATATAGCAACAGAAAAAGAAAGGAAGGAGTTGGAGGCACAAATTGCATTGGCTAGGGCGACGGCAACAAGGCAGGCACTTTCCTCTGGAACTTTTCTGTCTCCCCCTAGTTTCGTCTCGCCAACCCATGCCGCCTCTACGACTGGCTCAGCGCCTACCACTGTCATTGTCAACAATAACGACAAGAAGGACAGACAGGCTATCATGCAGGCCTTCCAAAAATATACCAAGTCCGATCCAACTGCTCTTACGCTGTATGCAGAGACAGCGAGTCAGAAGGATACGGATGCTGGCCTTCGTGACAAGCTCCGAAGGATAGATGCTTGTATGAAGCAGCATCCAACGGACGAAACACAAGAGTATGAGGCGTTGTCCACCTTGTTGGACCCATCAATCCTTACACAAGGGTTTGATGTAGCGGCATACAAAACGTTGCGAGCGGGAGTGGTGTCGGCTAGAAAGACCACCACAGACCTGCAATGCACGGTGCCAGTTGCCGTCCTCTTGCAATATTTTAAAACTCATGGGTATCAGCACCTGTGCACTGGTACTTTGATTGGGTTCGAAATTTTTCAAGAGGTGAACACATGGTTAGGCGATAGCACGAGGTTGGCGGCGATCCTCACGGAGGTCAGCGCCAAGTACGGGCTCTTTTATAGCCGGAAGTCCATCATTCTGTACTTCTTGAGCGCTTTGTGTGCCAGACACCCGAGCAAGCTCGCACGGCTCATACAATCATGTCCGTCCTTCAAGGCGGTGAAGAAGGGGGACTTTTGGAAACCAATATATACGAGAAGACTGTTGCGGCTACTCAGCCGGACGACCTGTTCAAGGAGGTGCTCGACGCGTGTTCCGAATTGGACACTGCCACTGAATCACTCTCCAGTACCACGACACAGGAAGTTGTAGGTGCCCAAGCAGCACATGCAACTCGGGTGGCAGGTCTGAAGAGAGGGAGAGATGAGAAGGTACCTTGTTACCGCTATTTCTCATACATGACGTGCAAGAAGGACAAGAGCTTGGCTTAGGCAACTGCCCATACAGCCATGACTCTGATGATGTGAGGATGCGAAATACCTTCTTGCGAGAGCTCAAAGGCAGCAGAAGGGGCACATACTTCATGTACAAGAAGGAGTTGGAGGAGAGGAAGTGGAGTGCAAATATGGTCGACGATGCGGAGTTCCGCGGGGTCATCATTTCCTTCCTTGAGAAGATGCAGAAGAAGGAGGCGAAAGAACAACAACAGGGCCGACCAATGGCGCCGACAAGAGGAGGAGGAATGAGAGGATCGTCTCGAGGGTCCCGAGGGACGCAAAGAGGAGGAGGAAGGGGAGGTCGAGGCCACACGGGCTATCGTCCAAGTGGAGGCTGGACCCCAACGAGGACCCCAACGCGCCCTCCCAGAGGAAGCGGATACTGGAATAGCTCTAGCTCCAGTTCCAGCTCCAACTATCCCCAGCAGGCATATGCCGCTGCGAGTGGGGACCAACAAGACGCTGGCACCGACCCAGGTGAGCGTATTGAAGTGTTAGAATGACGGGAGGAGAAGAGGGAGAAGAGGACAAAAACTGTTCTTTTTAATCCGACAGTCACGGTTATGCCTGCTGTTGTTGAACAGAATACGATCAGTCCCGTACCTCCTAGACGTGAAGTTGAAGGCACACAGCCTCAAAAGCCTCAAGGTAAGCATTTGCTAGTCCATCCTTCGAGAGCTAATATGATAAATGATGCAAATAGGAAGGCGAAGAAGGCGATGGAGGAGAGGAAACCGAAACCGAATGCTGGGCCTTCGCCTGCAAAGAAACAGCGGGTCGTTTCGCCGCCGACGGACTCAATAGTCTCTACTGTAGACACATGTACATTTAGTGTACCGGACTCTGTCAAGCGGACACTTGAGATACCGGAAGACCCGGATACTCGAGAGGCTAAGCTAGAGAGGAAGGAGGAGGAACGAAAAGAGGACAAGGAACTTGAGCTTAGACTCAAAACCTTAGAACAAAAAATTCATGTGCTAGCGGCTAGTTTACACAGACCGGACGCGCTATGCTACACTGACCTCTTTTGTGAAACTTTACAAACCACATTGAAAGTTGGTAATGATACGATGGCGAATATTAATATTGTCGGTCGGAAGTTTTTAAACGGTCACCGGGCATGGGTGGACAAAAACACTAGAAAAACAAAGGGGACCCTAAAAGGGGTAGGCAGCCGTACAGAAATTACGGGCATCGTCACATTAATTTTCAAATTGAAATCCGGTCGAGTATATCGTGCGGACCTCTATGTTGTCCCCGATTACCACGGTTCACTGCTGTCGTATGACCAATTGGCTACGATGGGGGCTGTGATCGATTGCGCCGCACGGCGGGTAATTTATGGAGTGAAGAGAGGAGAGGAGGAGGATATTAATCCGATTACCGCTACTGACTCCTACGAGGCTTTTGAGCTGAGTCTAGCAACGGAGATAAAAAAGTTGGCCTTCGTACATGAGGTAACTGAAGCCTATGTGCACCCCTATGTCACAGTGCCGGACGAACTGTCCTGGACCGACAATTGGGAGACGGAGATGCAGGCGTATACGGTTACGATTCCCGCATGGGACAAAAAGTCTATTGATGACTTAGTCGTAGCGCGTAATGAGGAGATAATATGTGTTGCGAAACAGTGCCCGTCGTTGGCCAGATTCGCAGAAGGTGGCGGTGCAGATGTCCATATTACTAATGGCTACTGTTACCACGCGAAGGTGTCAGATGAGAAGAGAGAGGCGTTCGTGCCAAGGAGGAAGGGGCGTATCCCCGATACTCCAGCGGATGACATTAAAACTTTTATCACGAACTCCTGGGGTGACATGCCCACCTGGCCGCGCTCATTAACGGAAGTGAAAAGGTGTTAACGGACTCTGTTTGAGAGTAACAAGCCGTATACTGTCATTCTGCCGTACAATGAGAAGGCGATATGGGCACAGGAGATAAGGGACCGGCTTATTGATCATCCTATACCGGTGCCCTCCCGCAAGCAACAATTAGTGGTGGCTTGTCGACTCGGGTCTCGTGAGCAGAGCAGTGCTTACAAGCAGAAGCTCAGAGCCCAGGACAAGTTGAAATTAATACCTCAAGCCTTCACATACTTTGATGGTTTTTACACCCGTAAGGCTCCGATACAATACGCGAACCTGATTGATATGCTTGTCGGAATTAGCCATGATGATGAGCCGGACACAGTCACGTATGAAAGAACGGGACTAGACGATTTGTCGGAGGAGGATATGAGTTTGGAGGAGGACTTAGCGCCACTCAAGGAGCATAAGAAGATGCCGGAGGAAGATTTCCAAGCGGTGGCGCGGAAAATCCCAGAAGGAGTGGGCACGGAGAGAGAAAAAGAGCTTCTCAAAGCTAAGATGGAGGTGTATAAAGAAATTTTCGACCCTCCTCGGGCAGGTGGTGTAAAGTCTGAGGACTTCACTGCAGTCATTTACAAGATACCGGGTGCGGAATCAGTCATTTACAAGACACCACGGAGGGCAAATTTGAGCATACATGAGGCGAAGATAGCAGAGGAGAATGTAAGGCAGTTGCTCAATGAGGACTATATTGAGAGATCTACATCTCCAATTGTCTCTCAACCGAAAATCGTCCCTAAGCCAGGAGGAGAATGGCGTTTGACGATCAATTATGCCCGTGTGAATAAGGTGCTAGAGGAAGAGAGAAATCCTCTGCCGACCTTAGAAGAGGGCAGAAGAGTGCTGCGGAATGCTAAATTCTATTCGGTCATCGACCTTAAGAACAGCTTCTGGCAGATACCACTGGACGAGAAGTCCAGATGGCTGACTGCATTCGTTGTCGGTATGGAAATATACCAGTGGAAGGTGCTTCCGATGGGACTTAAACAGGCCCCGAGACTCTTTCAGAAGGCAATGCAGAAGATGCTGAGCGGTCAATATGACGACCAGTCGGCGGATGGTTTTATGAGAAGGAGAGGACAGAAGGCGGGAGAATATGCATTTTGTTACATCGGTGACATTATCGTATACTCTAACACAATGGAAGAGCATATCGATCACTTGTCAGATGTCTTCAGGCGCATCGGCGCTTTTGGTCTGAAATGCAACTTAAAGAAATGTCAGCTTGCAAAGACAAGTGTGACGTATTTGGGTTACGAGATTTCTCATAATAGAGTCTCGATATCGCGCGAAAAGAGAGAGGAGATCGTGAGTAGACAGTTGCCAAGGAATCGCACGGAGTTACACTCTTTTCTTGCGATGGCACAGTACTACAGCCAGTTCATACCCGATTGGGGTGCAACTCGGGCTAAGTTGGAGAAGATGATTGATTTCGGAGACTTTGAGAAGTGGGATGAGGAGGCTTTGCAGGCGTTTAATACGCTCAAAGATCTCATTTATAAAGATCCCAAGGACGGCGGATTAGTACTTATGATGCCCGACTTTACGAAGCCGTTCGTAGTCGACACAGATGCATCTAAGTTCGCGATCGGTGCGGTGTTGCAACAAGAAGATGAGGAGAAAAAGTTGCGCCCGATCATGTTTATTAGTAGAAAGCTGTGTGCGGCGGAGCGAAATTACTGCACGCGACAGAGAGAGGCGTTGGCAGTAGTATGGGCTCTCAAGAGGCTCAGAGAATACCTATGGGGAGGACCTCTATTCACGGTTAGGACCGATCATCATAACCTTCTTTGGTTGATGAATCATGAACAAACCGGCCGTTTGGCGCGGTGGCAAGCTTTCTTGTCATGTTTCAATTTCACGATGGTCTATTTACCGGGAAAGCGAAACGTAGTCGCTGATAGCCTTTCCAGGCTAGAGTTTCAGTCAGAGGTGTCGGCTCTCGTATCATCAGTGGAGATGATAGATCTGTCCACGGACAAGGTGTACGAGGTAAGCCACATAGAGACGATGCAGATGGCAAGAGGCGTTCGTTATGACCGCACGGGTCTACGATATAGTCCTCAAGGCCCGGATCATGGCATATGCTGTGAGGCACATGTTCTCGAAGACGCTGAGTGGTCTTATGAGGCATATGAGAACGCGAAGGCGAATATAAAAGAGGAGGAGGAGACGACTGAGGTCTGTACTGAACCTCCGCAGGAAAATCGAAGCGAGCTTGATGAAGACCCAGAAAGGCTAGGAGTAAGGTTGGAGGACGGTACTGTCCATATCGCCTCGCCTACCGCATGGAGGCAGCAACAGGCGACGGATCCGGAGTTCAAGGAGCTCATAACGTTATACAAGAGCCCTAATGAGCTTAAAAAGACTCCGCAGATCAAAGATCAGATGAAGGAGTTGGCGTGGAGAGATGGGCTATTGTGGTACAAGGGCCAGCACGGCAAATTTGCGTCACAGCCGGATAAATGGACTCTCTGGGTACCAGAGAAGTTGAGGCGCTTTATATATGTCGCTGCCCATAACTGCCCCTTGCTGGCACATCCGGGTCGACAAAGAACCCATTGGTTCATAGCGAGGCGATTTTGGTGGAAGGGGATGAAGGAGGAGATAGACAGAGAAGTGGACGCATGCATCCCATGCAAGACCACAAAGACACCGCTGAAGGCGAATTTTGGCCTGATCGGTACATTCTTTTTACACGCCGGGATGTTTGAATTCTTACACATCGATCATGTGGGACCTTTCCCCAAATCGGCCGAAGGGTACAGATACCTTCTTACTGCCATTGATCGAGCCACCAATTATGTGTGGGTTGTTCCTGTTAAGGACGTTACAGGCAAGACAACTGCGGAGGCTCTGATCGACAGGATCGTCTCGCAGATCGGAGTGCCTAGAAAGATATGTTCGGATCGAGGTTCTGACTTTAATAATGAAGTCATCGACAGACTATCTAAGTACTACGGGATGAAATGGCAATATGTTACTGCCTATAACCCGAGAGCGAATGTCAAGATCGAGCGGGTACATAGACCCCTAACTCAAAGCCTCGCTTAAGATGTACTGTATAAAGAAGGAGAATCAGAGAGCCTGGGTGGAGGCAGCACCTCCATTTGCCTTTGCAATGAACTGTCTACCCTCATCGGCACTAGGAGGAGCCAGAAGCTCAGTCTCGCCATATCAATTGGTTTACGGCCGAGAGCCTAGTATCCCAACCTCGCTTCTGCACCCAAAGGACACTTGGGCAGATGAGGATGAGTTGTTCGGGATGAGACTAAGAGCGAAGATGGAGGCGGAGCAAATAGTTGCGGCGCACAGGGAGGCGGAGCGCAGAAAGACTGATGCACAAGGAGTGCGACAAGCGCACTTAGATCAAGTCCGTTTCCAGGTTGGGGATATTGTACTCCTGTACCATCCTCAAGTACCCAAGGGGGTTAGCTCTAAGCTGTTTACCCACTGGAAAGGACCATACCAGATCATGGATCAGATGGGACCTCTGAACTATAAGATCAGGGGTAGAGGGAAGGTGCAAATCGTGAATGTTCGAAGGCTGATCAAATATGACCCCTTCTTACTTGAGGATGAATCCGTTGAGGAGGCGTTGAAACGGATGAAGGAGGATTTCAAAGAGGTACCGCCTATCAATAAGGAGGATACCTTAGAAGAGGAAAATGCCTATCGGGCACCAGTCTCGGAGAAGGAGGAGACCGAGAAGGAGAGTAAGAAAAGCTCAAACCGCAAAAGCGCGGCGGGGACTCAGTCTAAAGCCCCCATAGTCCGCGGCGGTACGAAGGAGAAGTTCACGGAGGCGCAGATGACGAGAGCGCAAAACGATCTTATTTTTGACCAACAGAGGAAGGTGGCGAGGTCGACGCGAGCGGCGGATGTCCATGGAGGAGGAGGGGAGAAAGACACTAACCCAAACGCGGGTAATGTGGACATTCGCCATGCGCGGTGGAAGGAAGGCGAGGCGATAGCGACCATCAAGTGGGTCCAAGACGCTTTTTATCTGATGCGACCGGCAGAACCTCATGTTGCCGATGACACTCTCTCAGATCTTTATCTCATGCGAGCTGTGGCAGTCCCGCAGACTACGCAGGCAGCACGGACATCGAAGAGATCCTTAGCAGCAAAAACAATACAACCGGTACTCCATTTCTGGAGAAGCATGGACCCTGTTGAGGATCCAAAAGCTAGACAATATTTACCGGTATACAAAGACGCAAAAGATCTCGAGACTTGGGATGGTACTATTACCCCTCGAGATAAAGACCACACTGCGTGGACTATTCAGTCACTGCCTAGGGGAGTGCTGGACATCCCTTTTGACTTATCATTGGGCGCCATCCCGAACGGAATTTGGGACAGTCTTGAGGAGTCGAAGTTTGACTTGACTTTTGTTGGCGGCCCGCCACCTGGCAAAGAAGTTCGCGCAAGGCGACGAAGGCAGTAAGTGACAATTTTCTTTTATCACGCGTCGGACATTGAGCGACCGCATGTGGATTAATTTCATATTACCCATGCCAGATCATGTCTTATTGAAATAATTTTTTACCATTGTTGTTACTTGGCATTTCTATCACAACATATGAGTGCGAAGGTCAATCGGCAAATTGATACGACACCGTAGAAGGGGATCGCTGGTGAGTTTAGCGATGGTGTTCCTGGTACGACCTTGCAACAAGTACTCAGGGTGATGTTCTCAAAAATGTTCTCCTAGTAGACATATTAAATATTTTTCTTTGGATATACTCAAAATCGTCATACCAGTGCACGGTCCATCTTTACTTGTGTCGGCATATCGCATGGTCGGGCTCACTCACCCCGGCTTTGGATATAGTTATTAGGACTGGCCCCCTAGTACTATATTTAGATAACCGATTGTATACAAGGGCATGTTATTAAAAGACAATGTATTTACTGATCGGAAGTGTTTTTGAAGGAGGAGAAAATTATAATGCTGCTCTTATTTTTTAATAGTAATACTATCGTTGTTGACATACTGCCTCAGAATTAAGTTACGGGGCGGAACAACGAGTGGGGAAGGAGGAGTTTTTTATTTACAAAGACGAGGCTAGAGATTAATCGTTGATTCGTGCCTGGCGTATGCGTTTTATATATCCAATGCACCGTCTATCAGTGGGTTAATGCACTTAGTTGCAACACCCCGTAGCGTTGATGCAGAAAAGAAATCAGCAATTATATGACGAAAATATTGCATATTTCCTTCATAAAAATGGGAAGGGGTACTGTAGGCATCACTCCCCCCATAGCCGGTAAAAAGTACACTTTTTTTGTGTCAGGTGCACCTAGTTTCTTCCCATTATTTCAATATCGTTTGGCCGGATTTGACCTAATGCCATTTTAACCTTGGTCTGTTGCCGCTTTCTTTTTGTGCGGTTTCACTGAGCTAATATAACGAGACATCATTCTCCTTTGGGGATTTTTGTTTGGTTGTATTACCGACTTTTTAACGAGCTATCTTCGGGGATTTTAACATATTGCAGTCATTTCTTTTTGCTCTGTTTTTCCTGTGACTCTAAGAGTGTCATAACTCATTAGGAGGACTTACTGTTTTCAAGTGTTGTCCGTCACGGTGAGCTTGTTGTAGTATTAGTAGTTGATAGCAGACCCACTGGTGTGCTGTCCTCTTTCCTCCCAAAGCCGATCACCTACCTTTACGCCTAATG
>WBZZ01005200.1:50000-51013 GCA_019918135.1 Paulinella micropora
AAAAATCGCCGCAAAAGCAGCGAAATCTTCGCAGCACAATCCACGTCCTAAGTCTTTCTGCTATGTGGAAGCACAATCCACGCACGGAAATTCCTCCATGGTAATGGTAACTGGACTACTTGTAATTTTTTTTTTGTGCGGGGGGTAAGTTCCCAGGGAAAGTACAAATCTATCTATCTATCTATCTATCTATCTATCTATCTATCTATCTATCTATCTATCTATCTATATATCTATCAATCAATCAATCGATCGATCAATCAATCAATCAATCAATCTATCTATCTATCTATATCAGCCATCTACCCACCTTCACCTACCTACATAAAAACCTGCCTACTTGTCTATCTGTATATCTATCTATCTATCTATCTATCTATCTATCTATCTATCTATCTATCTATCTATCTATCTATCTATCTATCTATCTATCTATCTATCTATCTATCTATCTGTCTGAAAAAGGGGAGAAGCCGGTAGACTATCTATCTATCTATCTATCTATCTATCTATCTATCTATCTATCTATCTATCTATCTATCTATCTATCTCTACAACCTGTGCGTAGGGTAGGAGTGTGTATCCGTTGCTATAATAAAAAAAAACACATACATACATACAATTTTATGAGGATGTGTTCAGGAATAGAGATGAGATATCGACTAATGTCAGAAAAAGGAGCTTCTGATTTCGTCAACCAAGAAAGTCTGTGGGTAAAGTATTAACCCGATGCCCAGCTAAGCCGTGATGTTTGCACGGAAGGGACTGATACGGGCAATACCAAATCTCCCTAGTACCAGGCGGGGCCAGGGCTCGTTCCATAAGCGCCCCTTGCAGAACGAGCTCCCACCTCCATTACAGAGGACCCAGTAAGCAGATGGAGTTTCGAGACTGTTCGACAGTCTAGTATAAACCGAGAGAGCACTGTAGGTTTTATTCCGGGCTCAACAAGCGAGAAAGGGCACCCTGAGGGAACAGGATTGTGCTTCCCGTCGCTATTTCGGCATGTGACT
>WBZZ01005201.1:0-22500 GCA_019918135.1 Paulinella micropora
ATGACACTATGATAAAGAGAAGAAAGAGGAGAAGGAGGACTATGATGCGAGAGAATAGAAAAGAATAAGAATAAGCAGAAAAACAAAAGGAATAAGAATATGTAGGAGGAAGAGTAGAAGAAAGAAGAGGAGGAGAGTGAGTAGAGCGAGAATAAAGCAGAAAAAAAAGAAGAAGAATAGACAAGCGGAGAATATGTAGTAAGAAGAGTAGCAAGATGTTCATATACGTACAACAACCACAGTTTTGTAAACTTTCACAAGAAATTTAAATTTCTCAAAAAGACACCCCCCCCTCTCCCATCACTATTTATATATATTTATTTTTTGAAAATCAGAAAGTTATGAAAGGTGTGAAAGGGAAAGAAGGTTAAGTTAGGAAACTTGAATAGGAAACTTGAATATATATATATATATATAAATTGGAACGTAAAAGAATTGTTTGCTACCACTTTTCTTGACAAATTTTCTTTTTTGCAAATGGGAAGCGTCATTTCACAAATAATAAAATGCTCCAACGGAGCCCAGTAGCGAGAAGAAAAAAACTTAGCAGGAAGTTTATTGCATTTCCATTCTGTAACAACACACGGGAATATATTCCTACTTTGAATTATTTGAACTTTTGAAATAAGACTCTCTACAAACTTCATTTGCATTTTTGTTTCTTATAAAAATTGTGTCTAATGTAGGCGCAGATAGGTAAATATACGCTATTTTAATATACATATGTGTCAACCCAGACACAATAAGAGGAAGTTACTAATATTTGATAGGCAATAGGTTGGTAACCGGAGTAGTAACTAATATCTACATGTATTTAACTGGGTTATGCGGTTAGATCCCGTATCAGAACAATTAATGTCGATTCAGCTTTGTGAACAGAGTGGGTATATCTGCCCCCACAAAGTGGGTCCAGTTATTGTTCCGGTCTTAATACCTACCATTCGTTTCAGTAGTTTGTTTCTGTAGACGAGATATAATCATTAAATACATTCTTCAATACACCATACGTCAATAGTTATGAAGCCTTGGAGCGCCTGAAGCGCAAGAGCACTTGGGAAGTGTTCAAGAACTAAGCAAAGCTGGTCGAAACACCCAGAGGGATGTTGTCTTGTTCATGTTTAGGGACAGAGCGTAACTAATTTCTGTTTGCTGTGTGTAACAAACAGGTGTCTGAGGGAGCAAAGTGCGAGTGGTGCAGTTGCTCGTCGCAGTGGCTGGAGGATCGAAGCCGCCAGTCTAACTTAGCGTCAAGAGCCTGTAGAGGCGTTCCGTGGATATTGCGGTGGAGGCTATACGTGCAGCTCACCAGACATTCCGGCAACGACAGTTTCCTGGCACAGTGTTCAAAGCAACAGTCTGACTTTAATCTGGTTTGGGTTATATTTTTAGGGTGGCTCTGTCGTTTGACAACTACTCTGCATGGACCCCACCCGTTTTCGGCGTTGTTCGCAGTCGTTGGACTTTTTTTCCCAGTGGGCTGGTCTGAAGGACCCCACAGCTGTGGTGAGAAACCCCAATTCAACTGAATCAGTCGTCGGGATCAGTGGCCTTGCTTCCCTGTCGTCGACGTTCGCTCAGCAAGTTTAAGCACACAGGTAAGAGATAGCTTTACCTAATCCATACCTGAAAGTGAAATTAGAATTGACAGGATAAAACCGCAGCTAAGTCACGAGCTAAGAATGAAAGTTTTTAAAATATATTGGCATGTGTATAAAGTGAAAGCTTTTTTATTATTTTAATAATATATTTTGAAAAAATTAAAAAAAAATTGAATTTCTAACCGTTACAACCATTTTTCAACGGTTTTCCTGATTTCTTGTAATGTTTTGGCTTGTTGTTATTTCTGTTTGGTTTTTGTTGTAAATTTTATTCAAATTGTTATTTTATTAACTAAATATGTTTTTCAAATAATAATATTTAAATTTTAACATTTAAATTCAAATTTAACTTGAAAATTTCAAGTTAGAAACTTATTTAATAACTAACGGTGGCGTCCTGTCTCGGCCTGCCTCTCCCAGCTGAGAGTGGAGCAGGAAGCTGGCGAGGAGCAGCGGGAGGCAGCCCAAGCTCAAAATGCCACCAGTAATGCGATCCACCACAGATAGTATTCAGTATTGACTGCTGCACAGTCAGACAGGATCTATCAGCGGTGAATCGAAACTGTGTGGCAGGCTGATTGCGAAGTTGTTTGATCAACAACATGCTGGCGTTTTAGTAGCCTCGAAATGATGGTATTTGTATAGATCAGTGATCCTCATCACTTTGTGACGATATTTTTCATCTCTACAAATTAGATTTTGGAAGTACATCGCACGGGCATTGGATAGCTTGTTTTCAATTAACCAGCCCAAGTCCCGTGCGGTTTCCCAAATCCAATCATGATGGAATGCCATGTATGCAACCATTTGGCCTATCTTGCCTGCATGGGAGTCGCAAAGGCTTTTTCCATGATTAGAAGACAGGAAATGCCAACTCTAAGTCGTCATCAAAAGATTTCATGTCATCTTTTGCTAAAAAATGATGTTTGATTTTTTTGAATTTTAGCCTCTAACGTTTTTTTCTTTTTCTCTTCGTCCTCTGATAATTCTTGCTTGCCGTCAACCTCTTGCAGTCCAGCAAGCCGGGTCGACTTAAACTTAAAATTCCGGCATGGTACGCACTTTGCCCACAGCTTATGTGCAAGATTTTGCACCCAAAATTGACTATGTACTAGTGTCCACTCAGACCGATGCGGTGGAGTGATAAGTGTTTTCAACTCTGAGTCTGGACGAATGAGGAATTTACCCATGTGCTGACTCCAAAACGATCGAATTTGCGCAAACAAAAAACCAGCGGATCGCTGGGTTGAATTCAGTGGAATGATCCTAGCATATTACTAATTAATTATAGTCATTACAGTCACCGATGTTAACATTAATATTGAGTACTGAAGTTACAACTTCATGCAATGTTTGTAAAATAAACAAGACATGAAATTGTAGCTTAAAATTGGGGGTTGGGTAAGTACGTACCGCATTCCGTGCTGACAACACGGAATATAGAGAGGACAAGGTTGATGTGGATCATACAGAGCATTACTATCATCGATGAGGGGACCCGACTCACAACCACAATCCGGGCTGGCATAGAGATACTTGAGCTGCCCTTTCAACAACGAACCCTATCGCAACTGGAACTCAAAGAAAGCGGTCCTGGCCCTCTGCTCCTCCTCAAACACAGTAAGATTCCTCTGTAAACGGCGTGGCTGATCCTCAATTCCAGCGCTTATCTCAAACACTGTAGCTGCGGGCTTGACCACTTTGGTAGTACGTATACGCGTATTCAGTGATGATGATTTGTAACGATGCTGGTAGGCCGCCTTGACTGCATGGAAGCTGTGGCACTTCTCACAGTTTACGACATCGTCCTCTCCAGCCTCGTAAGCAGCCTCGAGCTGGGCCTGGGATCGCCTCAATCTCTGCTTGGGTTCAAACGTGAAACCCTGCCCGCTCGCAACAGATGCTGCGATCATATACAACACACACACACACATAAATGAGTAAATAAAAAAAGAAAAACAAAAGCATGAAATCAAAACTTACGATTACAGGAAGGACTTGCTTGCAATACACGGGGAAGCTGGCGTACTCATCGTACACCTTGCTTTCTACACAACGCTCAACCACGAAAGTACTGCTTTTTATATGCCTATCATTGGCAGGATGAAACTTGCGTAAGTAGCCATCAATACCGTACGTGTCCAGGCCCAATGCCAATGCAGCGGGGTTGTTGTCCGCAAAGGTGTTGAGGAAGCTCATACGCTCAAAGGCACGCAAGGCCTTGACATCCTTGACGCCAAACCAATCAGCTGAAATTTCTGAGAGCTTAAACAAATTCTGAACCTCGCCAAGCAAGGATCTAACCTTGGGGGAAACTGCGCGAGGTGTGAGTGTGGGTAAGCTTTTTGTATCATGCAAAATGCGTACAACTACAGCAAAGCCATACTTGGCAAGCTCTATTATGGGGGGATGCTCCGACACAAGCCTACCAGCCTCACTGCCTAGCTTGAGAAGAAGAACATCTATAGCTGAGAAAGGAAAAGAGGTATTTTCTGTGGGGAGAACATGAGCTTTTTTCGTTTCCTGCCACAACACCCTAACACCCTCCGCAGCATCAACCTCCACCTCTTTTACAACTAGGCAATAGCTTTTTGACTCTTGCTGCTGCACTGGACTGGCAGACAGGGCCGAGGAGCTTGGTACAGTGGAGGGAGGCTGCAGGGAAAGATGGGATCTAAGGGAGGCAACCGTTGGAGGATGCAAATCCAAGCCAAGTGCTCGCCTGGCCTACAAAAAAAGCAAACTTTGAAATAGATGGTTTAACCCGAAGAGGACAGTGGCAAAATGAAAAAAAAAACCCCAAGACCAAGAGGCAAAACAGTACCTTCTCCTCCCAGGCATTCTTTTTTGCAAGGCGCTCTTCTGCATCCACGAGGTGCCTTTTCCTCATGACGCTGTGGTACGAAGGAAAAACAGGGGGGCAAAAAAAAAGACAACACAGTGAGGGTATTACATGAGCAAAAAGAGAATTCAATAAAAATATACATGTTATGTTCAAGAACCAACAAAAACAAACAGCAAAGGACCACCAGATCCACCCATGAGCACAGCAAGCCAAGTTTTGACAATGCAAAAGAATTCAAACGGATACCCCAAAATGGGCATAGCGTGCTAAAAAGAAACAGCTTTCCGTACCCATATCCGGATCAAAAAGGGTTTTTCACAAACTCTTCACGGACTTCAACGCTTTTTGATTTGGGGTTGTTGGGAGGGGGGTTGGAGGGTTTCACAACTCGACTACTCGAGAGTTTTGAAAGCAGAGTAGTATGCTACTAGCGCCACAAGCCAACCCAGGCCAGAGAGCGCCACTGCTATGGTCCACAGGTACCAAAAATCCCTTCCAAGATATGCGTTTGAGTACCCACGACCCTTTCTTGTTTTGTTGGAGGTCAAGCCGAAGTCAACGAAAAAGTTGTGGACATGGCCGCCAACACCGTCAACGACGCCTTCGGGAAGCATGCTGACTACAACTCCCAATCCGGCAATGACTTGAAGCAAGAGGTGCAAGCAGAAGGCTCAAACTCAGACAACAAGCAGGAAACATCATGCTGCAAGGTCTGCTGTTGCCGACAGATTTGAAAGTCACGTTGTCAGTAGAAGAGGGTCGAGGTCGCACAGATTTTCTTTGCGACCTTTTCGGCCTTGACCATGACTTCTTCTCACTGGATGTGGGAGCCACTTATCGTTGCACAACATTGATCAAGGTCATAAAACACGTCTATCTCGTAACCTTGTGACACACACAGACACAGACACACACACACACAGACACACACACACACACACAGACACACACACACACACAGACACACACAGACACACACACACACACACACACACAGACTAGACACACACACACACACACACACACACAGAGACACACACACACACAGACACACGAGAGTGCTGAGGTACTACCTTTCTGAGCACTGGCGGTTTTGCCTTGCTGTTTAGGCTTGTCCTTTTCGCTCTCTTTCGGGGGTTGTGTTTCTTGCTCATCTTCTGAAGACTCTGACCAGTCTTCTGCAATACGGATTTCGGTAGGGTCGTAGGGGAATCTGGCTATGGCTTTGTCCTGTTCCTCAAACACGGAGGCTACCATGTCTCCCAATTCTGCGCTATCTCCGTAGGTGAAGGATTGGAACTGAAATTTCCATTCCTGGTAAAGTCGTTCGTTTGGTTTGAGCGTGGGTATGCTTCCAAGGTTGAGTAGTTTGGGGGTCTGTCTTGCTCATGAAGTCGTTAGCAATCAATGCTGCATAACCGTGAAAGACGAGGACTGAATATATTCGCTGATGAATAAAACCGTGATCTGAACTGAGAGGAGTGCTCCGGACGTCAATCCGAAATACACACGACTAAAAACAAGTCTGATTGAACACAATTGACTGACTTTTTCTTCTGAGGAATTCCGGCAGATTGAGTTCCGGATGTCAGTAAATGACACTAAAATAATCACACGACTTCTTCCTTGTTACTGGAACTGAACTTTAATGAGAATACAATCACTTTCCGTTTTACTCTAGAACTATGCCACGTCACTAGCAACGATTATGGTTGGAAGCACAACTAATGACTGTGACTAATTATAATATGGACTAAATGACTGTAACTGTTCTACCTATACTACGTCCTAACTAACCAACCATCCGTACTGATTAAAATGGTAACTGACATACTGTATTTGTAAATAGTTAAGTGCCACTTGTGCCACTAAATAAAGACTAATGTATGAAACGGTATTATCGTAATTACAAATACGTTAGGAAGTGTGAGGCTGTGACGCTATCCGTGAAGAGGCGCGCGAGTATGCACACAGACACACACACACACACAGACACACACACAGACACACACACACACAGACACACACACACAGACACACAGACACACACACAGACACAGACACAGACACAGATACAGACACAGACACACACACAGACACACACACACACACACACACACACGTTTACCTTTTTTTTTTTTTTTTTTTTTTTTTAATTTATAGTTGCGCATGATTCACCCTTCACCCTGGAGCAGAGGCCGACAACTTGAAGTGGCGCCCTGGACGTCAAGCTCACGGTGATTCTAATGAGGTTATTTGTCGCGTTTGGGAACATCCGGAGCAGGACGCACAGTTGGCGGACGGTGTGGCGGACGGAGACAGAACCTAAATTGGCAGAACCATTCCCACTTCCTTATGCGATCAACCAAAGAGGCTGCAAAAAAATCTGCAGATGTTACTAGATTACCGACAACAGAGGGCCAGCTTTATCGCAGTGTGCATCATCATGTATCGTCTCGTCAACAGCCGCGTGTCACTTCCTCCCAGTCGCGTCAATTGCAGCTGCGTCCCGTTGTTCTGTCACTGTCCTCATAGGTAACGTGTGCAGGCTCTTGATTCATGACATGCAATCGTATTGTTGTTTGATCTCTGCTTGCTTTCTGGCGGGTGCCCACAATTTTTTGCTGTCTGTTTGTGTCGTGCTCATTAAGAGCACGACATAAACAAACAGCAGTATTTCATTATCATTGACAACTAACAAGCAGTCAATTGTAATTTACGAGTCCTGTGTACAATCCTAATACGCAGATACGATTCAGAGTTCCGGAATTGCGAACGTGGTGGTATCGACAACTTGCCTCATTTTTTGAACGTCCGTTTCTGGTTTCAGAGTGGAGGTACTAGTCACTCCTCCTCTTCGTTCAGACTGGACACGTTTGATGAATCAGCTTTGGCTGGAACTTCGCGCCTCCAAAGTGTGGGGTAAATGCCCCAATTGTGCAAAGGAGAGAAGCCAATGCAAGAGGCTTGCTGCTCTGCAGGAACGGGAGGAGAAGCTGAGGAGAGAGAACAAGTCAATCTCGGACCTCGAAGAACAGGAGTTGCAGGAGATTCAAGAACTTTTGCGGAAATTTGCATTCCATACCCGCGCGAAGAACAATAAACGCTTCTACGATGAGGATCTAAAGATCTGTTCGCGAGATTTGTCTCAACTCCTCATCGCGGTTTATTTTTCCCGGATGAATGTGGGTTGCGGTACCACAGAGGATGTAAATGACTGTATCGGTGTGATGATAAGGGGAGATGGCGAGGGGGGAGTGAAGCGGGAGTACGTTGACACCTTCGCACATCGCACTGACACAAATACCACCAATGACTATTTCCTCTTCCGGGCATTGTTAGATAATATCATTGAGCGCCGGGTTAGACATATGAATCAGCCTGTGCAAGTGAATAAGTTAATATTGTGGTTGGATGGCGGGAGGAAGCACTACAAACAAAGGTACTCTTTGGCTGAGTTTAGTTTGGTTTTGCGCAAACATCCGTGGCTTCAATCTGCGCAAGGGAATTTTTTGGCGTCATATCACGGGAAAGCACTTTGCGATTCACACGCGGGTAAGATAGCTCAAGCTGTGGCTTATGAAGCTTTCCATATTGATTATCTGGGAAACTTCCCGCGATCTTGCTGCTTTGTGCCCCTTTCTTTGCGGGAGCTCATCAACAGGACCCGAACTTAAGCACGCTGTTTGCAAAATTCCTGACTTGTGGCAGCTTCAATGCTTTCAGGCTATGTTAGCACCAGGAAAGTTGAGAGTTTCATCATTCCGTGATGAAAACAAGCAGATCTTCACATTCAAAGATGAACGTTCCAATTCACGACCAAATGCATCGTCGTTGCCTTCGGCTGCGGCGATGGCATGCATTTCAAGTCCGGCTGCGCTCCCAATATGGCCTGTACCTGCGCATATTCCTGCAGTTCCTGCAGCAAATCGCCGAGGAAGAGGAGGTGTGAGGCGCGGGGGACGCGGAAGGGGGGGGACGTGCGCGAAGGCGAGGTGAGAATGGGAGCGGCAGAAGGCGAAGAAACTGAAGTCAGCTTACATCAAAGTTATCAAAGTTTGTATCTAATGTTATGAATAATTTTAAAATTTTAACTCATATTATAATTAATAACAGTTGAATTAAGGTTTTGTTTCGATGATTTCCAAAAAATTCACACAAAACTTGTTAGTTTGACTATGATATATGAATAGCCTGCATGGTGACAGCTATCATCATAACGACTGTTACATGTTCAAAATTTGAATTTGAATTTCAAAAATATTATTAATTTAATTAAATATCTTCTGGAAATACTATTTCCATGATTTTTGTGTGGAAAAAACAATGTCTTTAAGTTGTGATAGAGTCGCGGAGTGAAGCGGAGTGGTTTGGTGAGTGGCATCAAAAAATGACCGTTACATCAATAGAAAATTTGAAATTTGAATGTTTTTATTCCAAACAACTAAAATGTTGATTTTACATGATAAAGTATTGATTTTATGAAGTAGTATCGTATTTTGCAATTTTAAAAATTCTTGCAAAAAAATCTGAAGAACATTTTGCATTATATCCTGTCTTCGAGAATGGCATCCCAGTACATCAGAGGGTTTATATTAAAGCCGTTTTACTTAAGCTCTGTTACGATGGCGCCATTCCCGCCAAATCCCCCAATACCTCTGATACAGTCCGTCCCCTCAAGCCCGGACATGCCATTTTGGAGTACGACCTCCGTACCCTCATTGGTGTCTCGCTCTTCGTTGAAGTCAACACTCAGCATTTGATCGTCTGTGCCTTAAACATGGCCGCCTGGATATGGTACCCCCCCCCCCCCCCCCCGCGCGCGCGTATTCGCGTATAAACAAAATTTGCAGGTTTTTGGTTACTCCCCGTGGGATTTTCTTAAGGAGAGCCGACAAGACCATTACATCTATGTGGGATTATGCCGAGCAGGGGGAGAGTAAGCACAGGCCGTTTAGCGGATCACCAGTTATGGACTCATTCCAGGATATTGACCCCAGTCATTTGGCTCAGAACTCGGTGAAGCTCGGTGAGGGTGAGATACCAAATGAAGTCCACCAGAAGACCCCTGTGTTTGGGTGTTGTGATTCAGATTTTGCTTCTCGTCAGGAGGATAGGAAGTCCCGCAGTGGTTTCATCTTTTTCTTCCATATGACCCCGATTTCAGTTTTCTCCAAATTACAGTCTGTCGTGGCTAACTCGACTGTCGAGGCTGAGATTATAGCCGCTAACGAGGCGGTTAGGGAAGCAGAGGTCACTTGGAAGGTGCTTGAAGACATGGGTTATTGGCTGGGAACCATCCTGATACTAGAGGATAACTCCGGAGCTATTTCATTGTCAGCTCGTGGATTAGGTGAGAACCGTACTAAGCATATTGCGGTGCGTTTTAATTACTTAGTCAACAGGTGCAGTGCAGGGTCCGTGCAGTTGTACAAGATTGCGTCTAAGAAGAATGTGGCGGATTATCTGACTAAATCTCTTCCACTTAAGAAATTTTCGCCAATCTCCTGGCACGTCGCGATAGAAATGCCGGTCGAATAGTTTTCACTTGTTGTATCATGCATTCCGCACCATGCGTTATATGACATCATTGTTGTTTTATTTTCATTGTTTGTGTATTTTGCTTCCGTCTCCTTTAATGTCTAAATACTTATCAATTAAACTCACTTTTGCTACATTTCACTCCGAAAAGTGAGGGGGAGAGAGAGCCACCACTACCATTTTCTTTTATTGCGACATTATAATTAGAAGTTTATACATGAAATTTAGATTATATCGCATGTGTCGATGGTCTACTTTGTTATATAGACTTAATCGAAGTTAATATCATAGTAATAGTTATAATAATAGTTAACGCCTGACATATAGATCGTAAATTATGTAGACCCAATTTTGGCCACCAAGAAGCTAGTTACTATGGTTCTAGTTCTGTCAGTGTAACTAAAGTGTAGACATAGTTGTCGATGTGATCGGATCGTTCATATTTCTCGGTATATGCTTGTATCCTATGACAACCGTCAGATGTAATAAGGTAACTAACGTTAGGATGCAACCTTAATGTTATTATCTTCATGTTGATGTTTTCTTATGCAATGTTGGTAATGTTGAGCGTTCAACATAGAACTAGTTCATAATGTTGTCATAAGTTGTTCCTTAGTTACATGTTTTATCTATATGCTATGACTATATACATATTAAAGCAGGTGCTTCAGGCAGGGAGCTCATAACTGCTTTTGTAGGCAGTTCACGGCCCAGCATGTTTGTTTGCTGTCATGTAGCTGATCTATGTGAATCGCTATCGTGCTAGCGTTGATATTGACATAATCATTATCTGTAATGTATGTGATATATATGCCATGCTTGTCCGGCTGTATAGTAAGTATTTACACCTGTTCTTAATGATCTATTATTGTATGTGCATCATGTATATGCGTGTTTTTGCTTTCATCTTATCCATAGCCTTCATGCCACTCTGCACCATTATCATTTCAGTGCATTTCTCATTTCATGAGGTTGTACTGGTGTGTGCAGACGGGTTTATCACGGGGTTGCGGATTTAATGCAAAATTTATGCTTATTTGATGTTTTATGTTTTGTCAAAATTGCAGGGAACCTGACAATGCATGCAGGGATGATAATTCCCCTGTCACTTCATTTTTATAAATTATATATGATGGTTATACTTTATATGCTATGGTTACATTTAGAGCACATATTTCTAATTTTTGTTCATTTGGGATCAACTCATATTTGTCAACCGACAGTTATCATTTTATGGTATATTGCTGTAACAAGTTAGAGTCTCCTCTTGTAATAAGTTAGAAATAATTCAAGTTCCTAGGAAGGCAGTTTAACGGTAGTTAGATTAAGTGATAGCACTTGAGGGGTGCGAGAGCTCTTCTACCGACGTCACACTGCTAACAAGGGACTAAGGTGCGTGAGTCACGCGTACCTATGCTATGGGCCGGGGCATAGCTTCGAATGGGACAACCCTGTTAACGGAGCCGATGTATCTATTTCTACGAGAGTATGAGTGAGTGGATAGTCGATAGGTGTAATAATTTAATTTTTCATCATTTTTGTCTAATACATTTTTCCACAGACTTGAAGGATTATCTTTAATTATTTCACATTTTGTACCTAATCTAAAGTAAGCAGGGGGAGTGTTAGGTAATAGGTTGGTAACTAATATCTCCATGTATTTAACCGGGCTATGTGGTTAGATCATCGAGTCCCGTATCAGAACAGTCAAGGCCAATCCATCTTTGTGGACCGCGTGGGTATATCTGTCCCCGGAAGCCACAAAGTGGGTCCAGTTATTGTTCCGTTCTTAATACCTACCATTCGTTTCAGTCGTCCGTTACTGTTGGACGAGGAAAAAAAAAAAAAAAAAAAAAAAAAAAAGCAGACGTGACTCTCATAACATAAGATGGAAGACGAGAATGAGCAGGCTGGTGTGACACCAACTGATTATGGTCCTAGTGAGGGAGGAGAGGAGCAGGAGACTCAGTACTCAGAAGAGAGGGGGGATAGAGACGGAGAGGAGAGAGGAGTGTACGTATACAGCCGATGTAGAGTCGACAGGGGGGGGTGATGCACAAGAAGCGAGTGCAGGTCAGACTGGAGGCTCTCCACTGACAGAGGCTGAGAGAGAGATGGAGGATGTTGGCCAGAATGTCCCAAATACATGGGAACAGTTGGCTACATATGATGATGAAGAGTCCTTCTTCCTTAACTACCCAACCTATTATAAAACACACATCTACATTCCTTACGAGAAAAGGAAATAGACCAGGACAAGGTCAAAGCAACCTCCTGATCGAAATTTCCGGCCTTGCGAAGCCTCTCTTCAACAAAGTGAGGATTGAGCACGAAAGAGTGCCATTGCAGGATATCAAGTATGGCGACACTCTTACACTGTGCGACATATACGACATATCTGCAACACTCTACGCTGCTGTGCTCGTTGCGGAATTTCATGAACGCACAAACATACAGTGGAAAAATAAACGCACAACTGCAGCATGGCTGTCTGTCTGTGGTGTCCCCACTGATATCAAGAATCTAGAAAGAAAGTCGAAGGTAGAAACCAAGTGGCATTGAGTTTGCCCTTGAGGCTTTTGTAACTGCCTTCACACGGGCTTACAACGAAATGTACAAAGCCCTGAAAGACAACACAAGGCAACATCCTGTTTACGAGGAGGTTGACCAGTCTTGTCAGGTGCTTGAACGCCTCACACAACTCCATAAGTGCCTCTTTGAGGGGAAGGAGCAAAAACCAACATGGAAGCAATGGGCCCACACGAAGAATCACATTCTCATTAAAGGCCCTTTCACAACAATCCCAAATAAGAACAGAGCTGATAAGTCTTCCATGAGAGAAAAGGCACACTTCCTCTCTAGTGCCACAGGGCTTGCACAGTTCGTGACTCATCTAGCACGACAGGTGAAAGAAGAAGAGACGAGACAGAAAGAGGAGAAGGAGCAGAAGGAGAAGATAGCTGTGGCAATGGCAGTAGCACGGGTGGCTCCACAGCCAACGGCTCCACCTACCACATCTAACCCAGCTCCCAAGAAAGCAGGAGGAGAACCCTCAGGAGGAGGACCCCAAGGGGGAGGGACAGTAATTAACTTGACTGACTCCCAGAAGAAAAAGCAGGCGCTGCAGGCAGCCCTAGCTAAAATCAAAATTGGGGGAGGGGGCCTTAAGCTCTATGCTATCACTGCCAATGAGGCTGACACAGAGAAGACCCTCATGACTAAGCTCAATGAGATGGACAGATGCTTCCAGCAAAACCAGTGTGAGGTGGAGCAGGAGTATGAAGTCCTAGAACATCTCTGTGATCGATCCCTCCTTGGAGCTGGTTTTGATCGTATAACTTACGAGAAGTACAGAGGAGAGGAGGAGCTAGCAAGGAAAGGTGGACATGCAGAGATGAGTTGTACTCTGGCCATTGCTGCCTTCATTCGATACTTTAAGGCAAGTGGATACCAACACTTGTGCACGGGCACATTGATTGGGTTTGAAATTTTCGACTTAGTATCGGAGCAGTTACAGTCTGTCGCTCAGCTTGCATCTGTCTTAACAAATGTGGGCACCCAGTACACTCTCTTTTATAACCACAAAGCCATACTCCTATATTTCCTCAGTGCCTTGCACGTCTACAACAAAAATAAGCTCACACTGCTCATGCAAGATTGCAAAACCTTCGACAAGGTAAAGCACTTGAACTTTTTGGAGATGAGCGTCTTTGAGGCCACGACTAAAGCCGTGAGCCCAAAAATGTTGTGGACCGAAGTAATGACCGCTTGTCAGAGGCTCGACAGCCAGACAGCATCCTTGATCGGTTCTGCATCGGCTTCTGCTCAACCGCAAGCCGCACATACGCAACGATCTCTAGGAAAGCGGCCAAGAGAGAACAGTCGTGAAGCTAACACACCTTGTATTCGTTGGTGGGCACGGGCACAATGCTTCAAACACACAAATAAGAAATGCCCGTACAACCACGATGTCGAGGACACCCGCATCCGAAACACACTCCTCAAGAACGTACGGTCGGACGAAACCAACACCGTCGCCGTTCTGCGCCGACTGCGGAAGGATCAGGGGTGGAAATTACAGGATGTCGCGGACCATGACCACGAACTAGCTAACGCGATCAATTCTCTTTTCGCTAGAGATGATCAGAAGACGGCAGCCATAGAAGCCGCAAGTAGAGGAAGAGGTGGAACACGAGGAAGAGGAGGAGGGAGAGGAATCAATCGAGGAGGAGGAGCCCCTTTCGCACGAGGCACATACACTCGCGGGGGGAGAGAGGATTTGTGAGAAGAGGAGGAGGAAGAGGTGTATTTCAAGGCAGAGGAGGAGGAAGATGGGTTGGCTGAGGTGGATACGGCAGCGCAGAGCGCCCGTACCACAGAGATGGGGGCTGGGCAGACGGCTCGAGCTCAAGCTCGAGTTCCTCAGCACCACAGGCCTATGGGACATCAGGCGGAACCACTACCGACACTGATGCCGACTCAGGTAACAGATTTGAGGTAGTCCAATGACTAGAGAAGGAGGGAGAAAACAGAACAACAAACATTGCACGATACACCGTTGTGCAGGTCCCAACCAAGGGTACCAGTGAGTCTAAGAGCCCACAGCAGGCCACAGACCAACTCAAAGGTAGTACAATACCAGTACACCCATCAGGACAACAAACAGTGCATGCTGCTAATAGGCAGGCGAGTCAAGCGCTGGCAAAGAGAAAGCAGGCGGGCCTGTCGCAGCCACAGCCGAAGAAAGTAAGAATAGAACCGGCAATCAATCTTATCAACTTGCCGAGACAGACAATAGACAAGGAGGATGGATGACATCAACCTCTCCTCACGGTCTCCAACAGAGAAAGCAAGGCCAATCATCCTTCGCCTGTGAACAATACCCAAACAGACATTACGAAAACGGCAGAAAGGGAGGAGGAGGCGAACCTCGAGAAAAGGATACAGATTTTAGAACACAAGCTCCTTGTATTGGCCTTAAAAAGTCACCGGCCAGACGCTTTATGCTATACAAACCTTTTTTGTGAAACATTGAATACCTTTATAAACGTTGGTAATGACACTATGGCGAATATTAATATTGTCGGCCGGAAATTTACTACGAAACACCATGCGTGGTTAGAAACTAATATGAAAAAATCATCTGGCACCTTGAAAGGAGTTAGTAGTCGGACAGATATAACGGGCATCATCACTCTAAATTTTAAATTGAAATCCGGACGAGTATATCGAGTGGACTTGTACGTTGTCCCCGAATACCACGGATCTGTTCTTTTGTCGTACGACCAACTGGCGACAATGAACGTAGTGATTGATTGCGCCGCCAAAAGAGTCATATACGGCGTACAGCCAGGAGAAGAATATACTGTCGACTCTCTCCATGCTATTGACTCATACGAGGCCCTACACCTAGGGGTAGCATCGGAAGGGAAACAGGTGGCCATTACACACGCATATGAGGCATATATGCCAACGGACGCGGTGTCTAAAGATGGTTCAAACCTGTCAGACAAGAGGCGGAGGTCTATACGGCTACAGTCTCTACACAATGGGATAAAAAGTCGATAGACGATCTCATTGAAAAGAGGAAAGAGGAGATTATATGCACGGGAAAAAGGTGCCCATCGCTGGAGAGATTTGAAGAAGGAGCAGGGGCCGATGTATATATTACCAACTGGTATTGCTTTCACCTCAAGGTGGAAGAGAAGGACAGACAGGAGTTTATACCGAGGAGAAGGAGACGACTCCCTGATGTCCCGGCAGAAGATATTAAAAGCTTTATTACCGAATTCTGGGGTGACGAGCCTACGTGGCCGCGCTCACTGACAGAAGTGAAAAAGTGCCTGCGCACTCTTTTTGAAAATAATAAACCATATACGGTCATACTCCCGTACAATGAGAAGGCGATATGGGCGCAGGAGAAACGGGACCGGCTTATTGATCATCCGATACAGGTGCCCTCACGGAAGCAACACTTAGTGGTGGCTTGTCGTCTCGGGACTCGTGAGCAGAGCAGTGCATACAAGCGGAAGCTCAGAGACCAGGACAAGTTGAAATTGATTCCTCAAGCATTCACATGCTTCGATGGTTTCTACACCCGAAAAGCTCAGTTGCAATATGCGAGATTAATAGATATGTTGGTAGGTCTGGCGGAGGACGACGAACCAGACACTGCCACATATGAAAAAACGGGAATGGACGATATATCAAAAGAAGAGTTGGGCTTGGAGGAGGACAGAGCACCCCTCAAGCATCACAAAAGAATGTCAGAGGAGGAGTTTAAGGCGGCGATAGACGATAAATTGGCAGGAGGAGCAGGTACGGAGAAGGAGAAAGAGGTTTTAAAAGAGAGGTTGAAGGTGAAAAAAAAATGATTTTTGACCCCCCTCAAGCGGGAGGTGTCAAGCAGGAAGACTTCACCGCGGTTATTTGTAAAATACCAGGTGCTGAGCATTCACCGGCGCCACGACGGCCAAATCTGAGTATACATGAAGCAAAGATCGCAGAAGAACAAGAACGACAGTTACTCGATGAGGATTTCATTGAGAGATCGACATCTCCAATAGTTTCCCAACCGAGACTGGTGCCTAAACCGGGAGGAGAATGGCGCTTAACGGTTAACTATGCCCGCGTCAATAAAATTCTGGAGGAGGAACGAAATCCATTACCTACTCTTGAAGAAGGAAGGCGAGTATTGCGGAACGCCAAGCTATACTCAGTGATTGATCTGAAGAATGGCTTCTGGCAAATTCCACTGGATGAAAAGTCCAGATGGCTGACTGCATTTGTAGTAGGAATGGAGATATATCAGTGGAAAGTACTTCCGATGGGACTCAAACAGGCCCCGGGACTCTTTCAGAAAGCGATGCAAAGCATGCTGAGTAGCAAATATAATGACCAGACAGAGGGAGGTTTCATGAGGAGAAGAGGACAGAAGGCGGGAGAGTACGCATTTTGTTACATCGATGACATTATCGTGTACTCCAATACGATGGAAGAGCACATCGACCATCTAACAGACATTTTCAGGCGTATCGAACTATTTGGCCTGAAATGTAATTTGAAGAAATGTCATCTCGCAAAGACAAGCGTGACATATTGGGGTACGAAATCTCTTACAATAGAGTCTCGATATCCAAAGAGAAGATGGAGGAGATCATGAGCCGGCAGAGGCAGAAGAATCGCACAGAGCTGCACTCATTTCTTGCGATGGCGCAATATTACAGCCAGTCCATACCTAATTGGGGTGCAACTCGGGCTAAGTTGGAGAGAATGATCGACTTCGGTGATTTTGAGAAGTGGGATAATGAAGCCTTAGAAGCGTACAACACGCTCAAAGATCTCATCTATAAAGATCCGAAGGATGGCGGACTCGTGCTGATGATGCCCGACTTTTCGAAGCAATTCGTAGTCGACACAGACGGATCAAAGTTCCGATCGGCGCAGTCTTACAACAGGAAGATGAGGAGAAAAAGTTGCGCCCGATCATGTGTATAAGTAGAAAGTTGTGCTCGGCGGAGCGAAACTATTGTACGAGACAGAGAGAGGCACTGGCGGTGGTCTGGGCCCTCAAACGGTTGAGAGAGTATTTATGGGGTGGACCTCAGTTTATAGTAAGGACTGATCACCAGAATGTACTATGGCTGATGAATCATGAACAGACTGGCCGTCTAGCGAGATTGCAGGCATTCTTGTCATGTTTCAATTTTACAATGGTCCATCTACCCGGCAAGCGAAATGTTGTCGCTGACAGCCTCCAGGCTAGAGTTTCAATCAGAAGTGGCAGCTCTCGTATCATCAGCAGAAATGGAGGATCTATCCCCAGACTGCACATACGAAGTGCATCATATCGAGTCGATGCAGATGGCGAGAGGGGTCCGATATAACCGATCGGGTCTACGTCATAGCCCGCAAGGTCCGGATCATGGGATATGCTGTACAGCACATGTCCTCGAGGATGCTGAGTGGTCCTATGAAGCATATGAGAATATGAAGGCGGAGATAAAACAAGAAGAGATTAAGCAAGAAGCATATGCGGAACCCCCGCAGGAGAACAAGGAGGAGTTAGACGAAAACCCTGAGAGGATAGGAGTGCAGCTAGAGGATGGGACTATCCACATAGCCTCACCCACTGCATGGAGACAGCAACAGGCTCTCGATCCGGAGTTCAAAGAGCTAATACAGCTATACAAGAACCCGAACGAGCTGAAAATGACGAAGGAGATTAAGGAGCAACAGAAGGAGATGGGGTGGAGAGACGGTCTCTTGTGGTACAAAGGTCAACACTGGCGCTATGCATCACAACCAGACAAATGGACTCTCTGGGTTCCTGAGAAACTCAGACACATCATTTTTGTCGCTGCTCATAACTGCCCACTACTGGCGCACCCGGGCCGTCAAAGAACGCATATGTTCATTTCGAGACGATTCTGGTGGAGAAGATGAAGGAGAATATTGATGAACAGGTCAATGCATGCATCCCATGCAAGACGTCCAAAACACCATTGAAGGCGAATTTTGGCCTGATCGGGACTTTTCCTTTACACTTAGGAATGTTCGAGTTCTTACACACCGATCATGTAGGACCTTTCCCGGTCACGACGGAAGGTTACAGATACCTTCTAACGGCCATAGACAGAGCCACCAACTATGTATGGGTGGTCCCAGTCAAAGACGTCACGGGCAAAACAACAGCCAAGGCGTTGATTGACAGGATCATCTCACAGATTGGGGTGCCGAGAAAAATATGCTCAGATCGAGGCTCTGACTTTAATAATGAAGTCATCGACAAGCTATCTGCATATTACGGCATGAAATGGCAATATGTCACCGGCTACAACCCCAGAGCGAACGGCAAGATAGAGCGGGTGCATAGACCCCTCAAGGCCGCGCTGAAGATGTATGAAGAAGGAGAACCAAAAGGCATGGGTGGAGGCAGCATCCTCGTTTGCCTTTGCTATGAATTGCCTATCCTCTACAGCGTTAGGTGGTTCAAAAGGTTCCGTCTCGCCATACCAATTGGTATATGGGCGTGAGCCCCCCATCCCAGCCTCACTGCTGCACCCAAAAGATTCATGGGCAGATCAGGATGAGCTGTTTGGGGTGAGACTTCGGGCGAAGATGGAGGCAGAGCAAATAGTACAGGCGCATAGGGAGGCGGAGCGCAGGAAGATTGATGCTGAAGGTGTCAGGCAGGCACACCTGGATCAAGTCAGATTTCAGGTCGGGGATATTGTACTACTGTACCATCCTCAGGTTCCTCAGGGAGTCAGCTCGAAGCTGTTCATCCACTGGAAAGGACCATAACAGATCATGGAACAGATGGGGCCTTTGAATTATAAAATCAGGGGCAGAGGGAAAGTTCACATAGTCTATGTACGAAGGCTGATTAAGTATGATCCCTTCCTACTTGAAGATGAGTCCGTTGATCAAGCACTCAAACGGATGGAGGCTGACTTTAAAGAGGTCCCACCAATCCGTAAGGAGGATATCTCGGAACGGGATGCCTACAGGGCACCAATTGCGGAGAAGGAGGAGGCTGAGCTAGAGAACAAGCGGGCCACCGACCGCAAAAGCGCGGCGGGGACTCAGACCCGCAAAAGGGTGGAGTCGAACGTGCCGGAAGGAAAGTTCACGGAGGCGCAAATAAGGAGAGCGCAAAATGACCTTATCTACGACCGACCGAGAAAGGCGATAAGGACGGCACGTTCGCAAGGAGTCCATCAAGAGGGGAGCGGTGACGGAGATCAAGACCCTCGCGCGGGCAATGACACTCTCGTTCACCCTAGTTGGAAAAAAGGAGATGCGATTGGACATATATCATGGGCCAAAGAAGCTTTTTACTTGGTGAGGCCTGCGGCCCAACACGTAGCCGATGACACGCTCTCAGATTTATATCTCATGAGAGTCATGGCAGTACCTCACAAACGCCATACGCGATCGAACCGAATTTCAACTGCGGCACAAATCATTCAACCAGTCTTACATTTCTGGAGGAGTCTGGATCCAGTGGAAGATCCTAAAGTAAGACAATACCTTCCAGTATATAAAGACGCCAAGAAACTTGAGACATGGGATGATAACATATCTCCTACAGATAAAGATCATACACTACCACGAGGGGTGCTGGACATTCCTTTTGACTTGGCACAAGGCGCAATCCCTCACAAAATTTGGGACGTCCTCGAACAGTCTACCTTAGACTTAACTTTGGTTGGAGGTCCTCCACCAGGTAAAGGAGTCCGCGCGCGTAAACGGCGTCTATAGTAAATATTTTTTTCTCTAGAAGTATTGTGGACCTGATCGATTGCGAACATAGCATCGATCCAATATCGTCCCGACAACCTTACTTAGATATTAAAGCTACTACAGCATTCATTCTTCTAGAGATTAACAAGACACAGCTCAGCTGACAAAAAATAGGCATTCTATTCTCTTGCTTCGGCAGAGACAGACGAGACTGCCACGAAACAGCACCGTTACGGGATCGCTATTTGAGTGAGCGATGGTGTTTCCTGGATACGACCCGAATTAGTACCAGAATGATGATCTCATTAAAGACTCTACAGTCTAATCAAAGGAACTGATATATTAATAACATGAACTACTACACCTGATTCCATCGATCTCTACTTGTATCGGCATATCGCAAGGTTAGGGCGCACTCAGCCCAACTTCGGATATAGTCGTCAAACTTGATCACCTGACACTATATTAAATGATACTGATTTATACAAGGGTATGTCTTCACAACAAGTAAATGTATATGGAAACCGACGACCGGTTATTACATATATATGGAAATGGCGACATTACGTTATTACTCAACCATAAAACATTATACTTGGACATACTGCACAAATATTTTATCGACAGAAGAAAGAGGAAGATTTTAATATATATACTGAATGTGCTAGAGTATATATACGATTGGTACCGGGGCGAGTATCATTGTTGTTTTTTATAACGGCTAATCGTGGGTTGATGTATCTTCATACATAACTCTAAACGAATGTTAGTCAGAAAAGAAATCAGTTCAAAGCGTATTATGTCGGAAACGAAGTTCCGCCATAAAAAACTGGGAGTGGGTACTGTGGACATCACACCCCGAATTATCAGGTAAAAGCTTATTTATAGATTTCGTCTGGCAGGACACGTCTGAAATGCCAATTTGATGCTGGTCTTTTGGCTGCTTTTTTTCTTTGCGTCACTGAGCTAATATAACTAGACATCATTCTCTTTTTGAGGACTGTGTTTGGTTATATTACCGACTTACTCTTCCATTGAGCTATAGTTGGGGATAGTACAGGGTGATGCCTACACAACGGTATTTACTTTTGCCGGTGGTTAAGGTGCTCAGTCTGATAAGGTTAGTCAAGACTTACAAACGCTTGCTTTCGTTGAGCAGTTCTTAATCGTTATTACTGGTAAACAATTATACATCAGTGATATTACTGCCAGTAATATTATTGAACCAGCAACGAAGCCGCGGCTTGACTTCGGAAATTTCAAGTATTCAAGAAGTCGTCAGTTTTGAGGCATGTCATATCAATAAGTTAGGTAGGTAGCCGAGTAGGTAGGTTAGATAGTGGGGTAGGTAGGGAGCCGGGAGGGAGTGAGGAAGGCAGAAAGGGAGAAAGGGAAGGAGGGAGGAAGAAGGATGAAAAAGTCACATATCCAGCAGTTTCAGCCAGGCCAACAGGTAGCTGGCCAGCAGCAGCACCTCGCCGAGGTTGCCTGTAAACTTGCTGATCCAGGGCGGGCCGGCGTTGAAGAAAATCCCGGACAATGAGCCAGCCACCAGCCACCGGCCCGCAATTTTCTGGCAGTGGTTGGTGTTGCGAGCAAAGGTCATGAAGAGGCCCGCAGAGGCAGAGAAGAGACAGGTGAAGACTGCGGGCAGGGCCATGTAGAGAGTGGCCACCAGACGCGACCTGCGACCACAAGTAGGTACGTAGGTAGGTACGTAGGTAGGTAGGTAGGTAGGTAGGTAGGTAGGTAGGTAGATGGATGAATGGATGGATGGATGGATGGATGCATGCATGCATGGATGGATAGATAGATAGATAGACAGATATGTTTGGTCTATCAGCTCTGCATATCCGAAGACATAGGCATCCATTCCACCCCGCGACCACTTGGTGGCAGGGCAGCGGGCTGGAGATGGGCACTAGGCCCCGGAAATGTGCAGTCTGAATCCTCCATGGCTGGAAGGCTCAGACTGGTTCCAGACACATGTCCGTGATCACGTGCCCCGCCAAGGCTCGGGCCCGAGGGGTACACCAACCCTCGAGCTTCATCAAGGCGATCACTTTCGCGGCGGCCGGACTCTCCCTTAAGGATCTCCCTGCTTATGTGCCTACCCGCACACAGGAATATCCCACTGCCGTCTAGTCTCTGAACCTTTCCCATTTGCCAGGCTACCACTGGACAGCGGCGACGGATGACTACCGGGTCCGCTTAGCGGAGCAGCGGTAGTCAACCGATTAGGAGCCGTGCGCGGGGTAGCCTCACAAG
>WBZZ01005201.1:35000-65000 GCA_019918135.1 Paulinella micropora
AGGGAGGGAGGGAGGGGGGTGGTTGGTATCTGGATGCGAGCTGGTCGTGTGAGTATGAGTGTGTATGTATGTGTGCGTGGTTGTTTGGGCAGGCTGGGAGCACTATCACCTGTACTTCATTGACGGAACTACCCCGCCAGAGCACATCACGGAGCAGTTCATGCAAATCTGCGAGAGCCGCGCACACACGGGTGCGATCGCGGTGCACTGCAAGGCCGGACTGGGCCGGACCGGCACGCTAATGGCGCTCTACATGATGAAACACTATCGCATGACGGCCGAAGAGTGTATTGGCTGGATTCGCATTTGCAGACCCGGCAGTGTGGTGGGTCCTCAGCAGCAATTTCTCAAGGAGAACGAGCGGATCATGTGGCAGTGGGGACAGCAGCAGAACGTGCAGCGGCCGCTGGTGCAGGAGGGCAACCACGCACTGTTGCGACACATGCTGCAAGCGCAAGAACAGCAAGCGGGCTTAGCGCTGGGCGGTCCGGCTTCGCCTCCGCTGCAGCCGGCAGTCTCCCCTGCACAGCCCGCCATCGCCGCCGCCGCCTCCTCTTCTTCTATGTCCATCGCCTCTACCTCCTCTACCTCCTCTACCTCCTCCTCCTTTTCCACCACCTCCTCCTCCTCCTCCTCCTCCTCCTTCTCCGCTTCCATATCTCCTCCTCAGTCTCCCCCGGTGGCGGTCGCTGCTGGAGCCCCTCTCTACAACTCTGCTATGAGTCCCCTTGAGCCTAGTCCTTCAGAGCAGCTGCGCCTTTCGGGCCGTATCACTCTCAGTGGCAAGTTCGAGGTTGGAGACATCCGCAAAACGCCGCCGGGCGGTAAGCACTCTCGGTCCAAGTCTGATGCGGACATCGCGCTCACCTCGGACGGCAAACAGAAGAGAAAGCCCAAGCACAGAAGCAAGAGCAAGTCCAAAGAGGAAAAAGAAAACGACGCCATCCGGCGCAGCTTGGAGCAAGCGATTCCTGTGCAACCGCGCAAACACCGCAAAACGCCGCCCACGACGTTGCAGACGCCGTTGTCTGACCAGTCACCGGCCTCGTCCGCGCCCGAAGACGACAGCGCAAGCTCAGGTTCGTCGTCTCCCCTGACGCAAGCTCTGCTGGACGGGCTGGTGCCTGCTGACCTTGACCAGAGCGACGGACCAGGCAGCGCCAAGGAGCTGGAGGCGGCGCTGGCCCGGCAAGAAGGCGTGGGCGTCGGCGCATGGGTCACTCACCCCGGCAAGGTCTCCAAAAAGTCAAAATCCCCCTCCAACACCTCCTCCCCTTCCTCTTCTTCCTCCTCTTCCTCTTCTTCCTCTTCCTCGTCGTCTGCGGGCTCGGCCTCCAGCCCCAAGGCGGCCGGCATGGCGCAGCGCTCTTCTCCAGAGCAATCGCGCACTATCAACTCGGTCATCAGTCGCTCCCTCAACAACTCCTTGGGGAACGCCATGCTAAGCCAGCATAAGGATGAGGCGGAGGCGGAAGCGGAGGCGGAGGATGAGAAGTCTGAGCAGAGTTCCGACGACGAGGCGCCAGGGGCCAGCTCACGCGTCACGCGGGTCAAGGTGTCGGCGTCGTCCGGCGGAAGAAGAGGCTGTGTGGAAGACACCGACATCACTCCGCCGCGGCGGGTGGGCGCAAAGGCGGCAGCGGCGCAAGCGCCGGCGGCCTCGACCAATTTCTCGCCGGAAAAAGAATACGGAACCTCGCCAGCCAAACCCAACGTCGTTAAGGTGAGACGCTCCACTCGGCAAAGCAGCGGGCGCAAGACAGAACGGTCGTCGCCCTCTCGCTCTGGGCACGCCGCCAAAGACGGACAGAGCTCTCACCCGCCCGCCAAGATTTCCGCCAACCATCACCGCCACCAGGTAGCTGCCCGCCAGTTGAGATATCTATCTATCTATCTATCTATCTATCTATCTATCTATCTATCTATCTATATATCTATCTATCTATATATCCATCTATCTATCTATCTATCTACCCTCCTGCCTGCCTACCTGCCTACCTGCCTGCCTAGGCCGCCGCCGCGTCTGCTTCCTCCTCCAGCACACAGTCTGACATGGCGTCCGACGTCGCCCCGAGCGGTGAGTACATACATACATACATACATACATACATACATGGCTTGCAGAGGGGAAAGAGAGGCAAGAAGCAGCAAGGGGGCATGTTGCATAAGGCGGAATGACATGGACGGTGTATGTGTCCTTGGGTGTGTGTGCGTAACAAGGGTGCAGTTGACATTGTGTGTAATGTGTGTGCGATATGGGTGAAGCAGGCTCATCTTGTGTGTTATGTGTGTGTGTATGGCTGAATTAGGCTCACGTTGTGTGTGATGCGTGTGATATCGGTGAAGTAGGCTCACCTTGTGTGTGATGTGTCTGCGATATGGGTGAAGTAGGCTCACCTTCGTCTGTAGGGTCGCACGTGCTGTCCGAGTCGCCCACACACGTGATGGACGGACAGCGACTGCTGCACGACGAGGAGGAAGAAGACTACTGAACGACTGCTACTACCATCCTCCCGCGCCACTGCTGCACAGCGAGGAGGACTACTGAGCTAACTACCGCCAACCATCACCAAGCCACCCTGTCCCCCCCCCACCCCCCCTTTGACCACCCTGTGCAACTTATTGTCCGCGGCTCAGTTCCTTACTTGCGATGTGATATTTCTCAGCTGCTCGTTTGAAAAGTCAGGAAAAGCGCTTTCGAACGAAGGTCTCGGCATGGTAGTATCGCAAACATGGACTATAACAATAGTCAAACATGGGCTGATGCTGCTCTGACCTGCGCCAACGCAAGCTGATCATCAACCCACATGTAACGAGGGAGACAGAGAGAGAGAGAGAGAGATGAGCGAAAATTTAAGGGCAGGTGATCAAAACGGTCAGTATTGCAAATCTGCAAAACATGTGCGAGAGATGCATAACTTACCCGAGCTGTGCAGACGCATCTCGCTTGAGCGGCTGACTTAGAATGTCTGTGCCAGAAGACCCGTGTAGATTCAAAAAACATGCTTCCTGTTCTTCAGCATCCATTCACAGTAAATAAATTTGACTCTGTAGAGTCACCTTTTTTCCTTCTCATATAATACTTCGACTTCTCACTTATCCATACCAGTGACAAGGTTTTATTAAAAGATTAATTACCCTTTTATTATTATTATTATTATTATTATTATTATTATTATTATTATTATTATTATTATTATTACTATTATTACTATTATTATTATTATTATTATTATTATCATTATTTAGGGAGTACATAGGCCATCGGTCCTTTCCATGGGCTGATTGGTATAAAGCTCCTAGAGTAATGTTCTATGCCGTCACTTCCTTTATTCCACCGATTAGTGTGGAGACTTTCCTTATGGAATGGAGGACTGGATGCACATGGCCTTTTGGCTCAGCAATTGGCAGGAGATACACTATTATCATTATTATTATTATTATTATTATTATTATTATTACTATTATTATTATTATTATTATTATTATTATTATTATTATTATTATTATTATTATTATTATTATTATTATTAGGGAGTACATAGGCCATCGGTCCTTTCCATGGGCTGATTGGTATAAAGCTCCTAGAGTAATGTTCTATGCCGTCACTTCCTTTATTCCACCGATTAGTGTGGAGACTTTCCTTATGGAATGGAGGACTGGATGCACATGGCCTTTTGGCTCAGCAATTGGCAGGAGATACACTATTATTATTATTATTATTATTGTGGACACAGTGATAGCACAGTGGTCAAGTTCTACCATCTGGGCCCTGTCGCCAGTTCGATTCCCGTCGGTGCCACCAGTATTTTCTTGAACATACCGGTCCGTCTGGAAGTGTTGGAACTGTCCGTGCGTGTCATTAGAGCCTATCGTCAATTCTTCGTACTCCCCTCACGGGTGAGACGATGGAGGCGCATGTGCAGATTTGCATCAGCCATTGACAGAGAAGCATTATCGGTGCCAGTATTTTCAAAGGATATTTTCTTTGAAAGTATTAGTCTGTCTGGGGGTGTCAGTAGAGCCTATCGTCAAATCTTCATACTCCTCTCGCGGGTGAGACGATGGAGGCACATGTGCAGAAATGCATTCGCCATTGACTGAGAAGCACTATTATTATTATTATTATTATTATTATTATTAATGTAATATTATTATTATTTGACACCCCCGCAATGCAGCTCCAAGCCTTCCAGACAGTCTAATACTTTCAAAGAAAATATCCTTTGGAAATACTGGCACCGACGGGAATCGAACTGGCGACAGGTCGCAGATGATAGACCTTAACCACTAGGCTATCGCGGTGCCACTAACAATAATAATAATAATAATAATAATAATAATAATAATAGTGCTTCTCTGTCGATGGCTGATGCATTTCTGCACATGCGCCTCCATCGTCTCACCCGTGAGGGGAGTACGAAGAATTGACGATAAGCTCTAATGACACCCCCGCAAGGGCAGTTCCAACACTTCCAGACTGACAGGTATGTTCAATGAAAATACTGTTCCAGACGGACCGGTATGTTCAATGAAAATACTGGTGGCAAAGACGGGAATCGAACTGGCGACAGTGCCCAGATGGTAGAACTTGACCACTGGGCAATAATAATAATAATAATAATAATAATAATAATAATAATAATAATAATAATAATAATAATAATAATAATAATATAGACATTCAAGTGTCAACAAAGAATAATTTTTTCGATTTTGTGTCACTTTTTCAATTTTGTGTCACTTGTTCGTTTCTATATTAAAATTTTTAATTTTCAAATTTAACTGTAACATTTCGCTAAATTTACGTCATTTTTGCGGACGCTATAGCAGTTAATTTCAAAATTCAAAATTTTTATACAAAAACGAAAAAGTGACACAAAACAGAAAAAGTGACACAAAGCAGAAAAACCAATTTTCTTTTAGCACTTGAAAATCACTAGCAGTAATAATGATGAGAATAAGAATAATAATAATAATAATAGTGCTTCTCAGTCAATAGCGAATGCATTTCTGCACATGTACCTACTTCGTCTCACCCGTGAGGGGAGTACGATGATTTGACGATAGGCTCTACTGACACACCCGCAAGGCAGCTCCAAGCCTTTCCAGACAGACCAATACTTTCAAAGAAAATATTCTTTGAAAATACTGGCATCGACGGGAATCGAACTGGCGACAGGTCTAATAATAATAATAATAATAATAATAATAATAATAATAATAATAATAATAATAATAATAATAATAATAATAATAGTGCTTCTCTGTCAATGGCTGATGCATTTCTGCACATGCGCCTCTATCGTCTCACCCGTGAGGGGAGTACGAAGAATTGACGATAGGCTCTAATGACACCCCCGCATAGGCAGTTCCAACACTTCCAGACTGACCGGTATGTTCAATGAAAATACTGGTCCAGATGGAGCGGTATGTTCAATGAAAATACTGGTGGCACCGACGGGAATCGAACTGGCGACAGGGCCCAGATGGTAGAACTTGACCACTGGGCTATCACGGTGTCCAAATAATAATAATAATAATAATAATAATAATAATAATAATAATAATAATAATAATAATAATAATAAATACAGCCAATAATAATAATAATAATAATAATAATAATAATAATAATAATAATAATAATAATAATAATAATTTTACGCTGTACTATCCCCAACGATAGCTCAATGGAAGAGTAAGTCTGTAATATAATCAAACACAGTCCTCAAAAAGAGAATGCTGTCTCGTTATATTAGCTCAATGACGCAAAGAAAAAAAGCAGCAAAAAGACCAGCATCAGAAATTGGCATTTCAGACGTGTCCGGCCAGACGAAATCTATAAATAAGCTTTTTACATGATAATTCGGGGTGTGATGTCCACAGTACCCACTCCCAGTTTTTTATGGCGGAACTTCGTTTCCGACATAATACGCTTTGAACTGATTTCTTTTCTTACTAACATTCGTTTAGAGTTATGTATGAAGATACATCAACCCACGATTAGCAGTTATAAAAAACAATAATGATACTCGCCCCGGTACCAATCGTATATATACTCTAGCACATTCAGTATATATATTAAAATCTTCCTCTTTCTTCTGTCGATAAAATATTTGTGCAGTATGTCCAAGTATAATGTTTTATGGTTGAGTAATAACGTAATGTCGCCATTTCCATATATATGTAATAACCGGTCGTCGGTTTCCATATACATTTACTTGTTGTGAAGACATACCCTTGTATAAATCAGTATCATTTAATATAGTGTCAGGTGATCAAGTTTGACGACTATATCCGAAGTTGGGTGAGTGCGCCCTAACCTTGCGATATGCCGATACAAGTAGAGATCGATGGAATCAGGTGTAGTAGTTCATGTTATTAATATATCAGTTCCTTTGATTAGACTGTAGAGTCTTTAATGAGATCATCATTCTGGTACTAATTCGGGTCGTATCCAGGAAACACCATCGCTCACTCAAATAGCGATCCCGTAACGGTGCTGTTTCGTGGCAGTCTCGTCTGTCTCTGCCGAAGCAAGAGAATAGAATGCCTATTTTTTGTCAGCTGAGCTGTGTCTTGTTAATCTCTAGAAGAATGAATGCTGTAGTAGCTTTAATATCTAAGTAAGGTTGTCGGGACGATATTGGATCGATGCTATGTTCGCAATCGATCAGGTCCACAATACTTCTAGAGAAAAAAATATTTACTATAGACGCCGTTTACGCGCGCGGACTCCTTTACCTGGTGGAGGACCTCCAACCAAAGTTAAGTCTAAGGTAGACTGTTCGAGGACGTCCCAAATTTTGTGAGGGATTGCGCCTTGTGCCAAGTCAAAAGGAATGTCCAGCACCCCTCGTGGTAGTGTATGATCTTTATCTGTAGGAGATATGTTATCATCCCATGTCTCAAGTTTCTTGGCGTCTTTATATACTGGAAGGTATTGTCTTACTTTAGGATCTTCCACTGGATCCAGACTCCTCCAGAAATGTAAGACTGGTTGAATGATTTGTGCCGCAGTTGAAATTCGGTTCGATCGCGTATGGCGTTTGTGAGGTACTGCCATGACTCTCATGAGATATAAATCTGAGAGCGTGTCATCGGCTACGTGTTGGGCCGCAGGCCTCACCAAGTAAAAAGCTTCTTTGGCCCATGATATATGTCCAATCGCATCTCCTTTTTTCCAACTAGGGTGAACGAGAGTGTCATTGCCCGCGCGAGGGTCTTGATCTCCGTCACCGCTCCCCTCTTGATGGACTCCTTGCGAACGTGCCGTCCTTATCGCCTTTCTCGGTCGGTCGTAGATAAGGTCATTTTGCGCTCTCCTTATTTGCGCCTCCGTGAACTTTCCTTCCGGCACGTTCGACTCCACCCTTTTGCGGGTCTGAGTCCCCGCCGCGCTTTTGCGGTCGGTGGCCCGCTTGTTCTCTAGCTCAGCCTCCTCCTTCTCCGCAATTGGTGCCCTGTAGGCATCCCGTTCCGAGATATCCTCCTTACGGATTGGTGGGACCTCTTTAAAGTCAGCCTCCATCCGTTTGAGTGCTTGATCAACGGACTCATCTTCAAGTAGGAAGGGATCATACTTAATCAGCCTTCGTACATAGACTATGTGAACTTTCCCTCTGCCCCTGATTTTATAATTCAAAGGCCCCATCTGTTCCATGATCTGTTATGGTCCTTTCCAGTGGATGAACAGCTTCGAGCTGACTCCCTGAGGAACCTGAGGATGGTACAGTAGTACAATATCCCCGACCTGAAATCTGACTTGATCCAGGTGTGCCTGCCTGACACCTTCAGCATCAATCTTCCTGCGCTCCGCCTCCCTATGCGCCTGTACTATTTGCTCCGCCTCCATCTTCGCCCGAAGTCTCACCCCAAACAGCTCATCCTGATCTGCCCATGAATCTTTTGGGTGCAGCAGTGAGGCTGGGATGGGGGGCTCACGCCCATATACCAATTGGTATGGCGAGACGGAACCTTTTGAACCACCTAACGCTGTAGAGGATAGGCAATTCATAGCAAAGGCAAACGAGGATGCTGCCTCCACCCATGCCTTTTGGTTCTCCTTCTTCATACATCTTCAGCGCGGCCTTGAGGGGTCTATGCACCCGCTCTATCTTGCCGTTCGCTCTGGGGTTGTAGCAGGTGACATATTGCCATTTCATGCCGTAATATGCAGATAGCTTGTCGATGACTTCATTATTAAAGTCAGAGCCTCGATCTGAGCATATTTTTCTCGGCACCCCAATCTGTGAGATGATCCTGTCAATCAACGCCTTGGCTGTTGTTTTGCCCGTGACGTCTTTGACTGGGACCACCCATACATAGTTGGTGGCTCTGTCTATGGCCGTTAGAAGGTATCTGTAACCTTCCGTCGTGACCGGGAAAGGTCCTACATGATCGGTGTGTAAGAACTCGAACAATCCTAAGTGTAAAGGAAAAGTCCCGATCAGGCCAAAATTCGCCTTCAATGGTGTTTTGGATGTCTTGCATGGGATGCATGCATTGACCTGTTCATCAATATTCTCCTTCATCTTCTCCACCAGAATCGTCTCGAAATGAACATATGCGTTCTTTGTCGGCCCGGGTGCGCCAGTAGTGGGCAGTTATGAGCAGCGACAAAAATGATGTGTCTGAGTTTCTCAGGAACCCAGAGAGTCCATTTGTCTGGTTGTGATGCATAGCGCCCGTGTTGACCTTTGTACCACAAGAGACCGTCTCTCCACCCCATCTCCTTCTGTTGCTCCTTAATCTCCTTCGTCATTTTCAGCTCGTTCGGGTTCTTGTATAGCTGTATTAGCTCTTTGAACTCCGGATCGAGAGCCTGTTGCTGTCTCCATGCAGTGGGTGAGGCTATGTGGATAGTCCCATCCTCTAGCTGCACTCCTATCCTCTCAGGGTTTTCGTCTAACTCCTCCTTGTTCTCCTGCGGGGGTTCCGCATATGCTTCTTGCTTAATCTCTTCTTGTTTTATCTCCGCCTTCATATTCTCATATGCTTCATAGGACCACTCAGCATCCTCGAGGACATGTGCTGTACAGCATATCCCATGATCCGGGCCTTGCGGGCTATGACGTAGACCCGATCGGTTATATCGGACCCCTCTCGCCATCTGCATCGACTCGATATGATGCACTTCGTATGTGCAGTCTGGGGATAGATCCTCCATTTCTGCTGATGATACGAGAGCTGCCACTTCTGATTGAAACTCTAGCCTGGAGAGGCTGTCAGCGACAACATTTCGCTTGCCGGGTAGATGGACCATTGTAAAATTGAAACATGACAAGAATGCCTGCCATCTCGCTAGACGGCCAGTCTGTTCATGATTCATCAGCCATAGTAAATTCTGGTGATCAGTCCTTACTATAAACTGAGGTCCACCCCATAAATACTCTCTCAACCGTTTGAGGGTCCAGACCACCGCCAGTGCCTCTCTCTGTCTCGTACAATAGTTTCGCTCCGCCGAGCACAACTTTCTACTTATACAAATGATCGGGCGCAACTTTTTCTCCTCATCTTCCTGTTGTAAGACTGCGCCGATCGCGAACTTTGATGCGTCTGTGTCGACTACGAATTGCTTCGAAAAGTCGGGCATCATCAGCACGAGTCCGCCATCCTTCGGATCTTTATAAGTGAGATCTTTGAGCATGTTGTACGCTTCTAAGGCTTCATCATCCCACTTCTCAAAATCACCGAAGTCGATCATTCTCTCCAACTTAGCCCGAGTTGCACCCCAATTAGGTATGGACTGGCTGTAATATTGCGCCATCGCAAGAAATGAGTGCAGCTCTGTGCGATTCTTCTGCCTCTGCCGGCTCATGATCTCCTCCCTCTTCTTTTTGGATATCGAGACTCTATTGTAAGAGATTTCGTACCCCAAATATGTCACGCTTGTCTTTGCGAGTTGACATTTCTTCAAATTACATTTCAGGCCAAATAGTTTGATACGCCTGAAAATGTCTGTTAGATGGTCGATGTGCTCTTCCATCGTATTGGAGTACACGATAATGTCATCGATGTAACAAAATGCGTACTCTCCCGCCTTCTGTCCTCTTCTCCTCATGAAACATCCCTCTGTCTGGTCATTATATTTGCTACTCAGCATGCTTTGCATCGCTTTCTGAAAGAGTCCCGGGGCCTGTTTGAGTCCCATCGGAAGTACTTTCCACTGATATATCTCCATTCCTACTACAAATGCAGTCAGCCATCTGGACTTTTCATCCAGTGGAATTTGCCAGAAGCCATTCTTCAGATCAATCACTGAGTATAGCTTGGCGTTCCGCAATACTCGCCTTCCTTCTTCAAGAGTAGGTAATGGATTTCGTTCCTCCTCCAGAATTTTATTGACGCGGGCATAGTTAACCGTTAAGCGCCATTCTCCTCCCGGTTTAGGCACCAGTCTCGGTTGGGAAACTATTGGAGATGTCGATCTCTCAATGAAATCCTCATCGAGTAACTGTCGTTCTTGTTCTTCTGCGATCTTTGCTTCATGTATACTCAGATTTGGCCGTCGTGGCGCCGGTGAATGCTCAGCACCTGGTATTTTACAAATAACCGCGGTGAAGTCTTCCTGCTTGACACCTCCCGCTTGAGGGGGGTCAAAAATCATTTTTTTTTCACCTTCAACCTCTCTTTTAAAACCTCTTTCTCCTTCTCCGTACCTGCTCCTCCTGCCAATTTATCGTCTATCGCCGCCTTAAACTCCTCCTCTGACATTCTTTTGTGATGCTTGAGGGGTGCTCTGTCCTCCTCCAAGCCCAACTCTTCTTTTGATATATCGTCCATTCCAGTTTTTTCATATGTGGCAGTGTCTGGTTCGTCGTCCTCCGCCAGACCTACCAACATATCTATTAATCTCGCATATTGCAACTGAGCTTTTCGGGTGTAGAAACCATCGAAGCATGTGAATGCTTGAGGAATCAATTTCAACTTGTCCTGGTCTCTGAGCTTCCGCTTGTATGCACTGCTCTGCTCACGAGTCCCGAGACGACAAGCCACCACTAAGTGTTGCTTCCGTGAGGGCACCGGTATCGGATGATCAATAAGCTGGTCCCGTATCTCCTGCGCCCATATCGCCTTCTCATTGTACGGGAGTATGACCGTATATGGTTTATTATTTTCAAAAAGAGTGCGCAGGCACTTTTTCACTTCTGTCAGTGAGCGCGGCCACGTAGGCTCGTCACCCCAGAATTCGGTAATAAAGCTTTTAATATCTTCTGCCGGGACATCAGGGAGTCGTCCCCTTCTCCTCGGTATAAACTCCTGTCTGTCCTTCTCTTCCACCTTTACGTGAAAGCAATACCAGTTGGTAATATATACATCGGCCCCTGCTCCTTCTTCAAATCTCTCCAGCGATGGGCACCTTTTCCCCATGCATATAATCTCCTCTTTCCTCTTTTCAATGAGATCGTCTATCGACTTTTTATCCCATTGTGTAGAGACTGTAGCCGTATAGACCTCCGCCTCTCTCTTGTCTGACAGGTTTGAACCATCTTTAGACACCGCGTCCGTTGGCATATATGCCTCATATGCGTGTGTAATGGCCACCTGTTTCCCTTCCGATGCTACCCCTAGGTGTAGCCTCGTATGAGTCAATAGCATGGAGAGAGTCGACAGTATATTCTTCTCCTGGCTGTACGCCGTATATGACTCCTTTGGCGGCGCAATCAATCACTACGTTCATTGTCGCCAGTTGGTCGTACGACAAAAGAACAGATCCGTGGTATTCGGGGACAACGTACAAGTCCACTCGATATACTCGTCCGGATTTCAATTTAAAATTTAGAGTGATGATGCCCGTTATATCTGTCCGACTACTAACTCCTTTCAAGGTGCCAGATGATTTTTTCATATTAGTTTCTAACCACGCATGGTGTTTCGTAGTAAATTTCCGGCCGACAATATTAATATTCGCCATAGTGTCATTACCAACGTTTATAAAGGTATTCAATGTTTCACAAAAAAGGTTTGTATAGCATAAAGCGTCTGGCCGGTGACTTTTTAAGGCCAATACAAGGAGCTTGTGTTCTAAAATCTGTATCCTTTTCTCGAGGTTCGCCTCCTCCTCCCTTTCTGCCGTTTTCGTAATGTCTGTTTGGGTATTGTTCACAGGCGAAGGATGATTGGCCTTGCTTTCTCTGTTGGAGACCGTGAGGAGAGGTTGATGTCATCCATCCTCCTTGTCTATTGTCTGTCTCGGCAAGTTGATAAGATTGATTGCCGGTTCTATTTTTACTTTCTTCGGCTGTGGCTGCGACAGGCCCGCCTGCTTTCTCTTTGCCAGCGCTTGACTCGCCTGCCTATTAGCAGCATGCACTGTTTGTTGTCCTGATGGGTGTACTGGTATTGTACTACCTTTGAGTTGGTCTGTGGCCTGCTGTGGGCTCTTAGACTCACTGGTACCCTTGGTTGGGACCTGCACAACGGTGTATCGTGCAATGTTTGTTGTTCTGTTTTCTCCCTCCTTCTCTAGTCATTGGACTACCTCAAATCTGTTACCTGAGTCGGCATCAGTGTCGGTAGTGGTTCCGCCTGATGTCCCATAGGCCTGTGGTGCTGAGGAACTCGAGCTTGAGCTCGAGCCGTCTGCCCAGCCCCCATCTCTGTGGTACGGGCGCTCTGCGCTGCCGTATCCACCTCAGCCAACCCATCTTCCTCCTCCTCTGCCTTGAAATACACCTCTTCCTCCTCCTCTTCTCACAAATCCTCTCTCTCCCCCGCGAGTGTATGTGCCTCGTGCGAAAGGGGCTCCTCCTCCTCGATTGATTCCTCTCCCTCCTCCTCTTCCTCGTGTTCCACCTCTTCCTCTACTTGCAGCTTCTATGGCTGCCGTCTTCTGATCATCTCTAGCGAAAAGAGAATTGATCGCGTTAGCTAGTTCGTGGTCATGGTCCGCGACATCCTGTAATTTCCACCCCTGATCCTTGCGCAGTCGGCGCAGAACGGCGACGGTGTTGGTTTCGTCCGACCGTACGTTCTTGAGGAGTGTGTTTCGGATGCGGGTGTCCTCGACATCGTGGTTGTACGGGCATTTCTTATTTGTGTGTTTGAAGCATTGTGCCCGTGCCCACCAACGAATACAAGGTGTGTTAGCTTCACGACTGTTCTCTCTTGGCCGCTTTCCTAGAGATCGTTGCGTATGTGCGGCTTGCGGTTGAGCAGAAGCCGATGCAGAACCGATCAAGGATGCTGTCTGGCTGTCGAGCCTCTGACAAGCGGTCATTACTTCGGTCCACAACATTTTTGGGCTCACGGCTTTAGTCGTGGCCTCAAAGACGCTCATCTCCAAAAAGTTCAAGTGCTTTACCTTGTCGAAGGTTTTGCAGTCTTGCATGAGCAGTGTGAGCTTATTTTTGTTGTAGACGTGCAAAGCACTGAGGAAATATAGGAGTATGGCTTTGTGGTTATAAAAGAGAGTGTACTGGGTGCCCACATTTGTTAAGACAGATGCAAGCTGAGTGACAGACTGTAACTGCTCCGATACTAAGTCGAAAATTTCAAACCCAATCAATGTGCCCGTGCACAAGTGTTGGTATCCACTTGCCTTAAAGTATCGAATGAAGGCAGCAATGGCCAGAGTACAACTCATCTCTGCATGTCCACCTTTCCTTGCTAGCTCCTCCTCTCCTCTGTACTTCTCGTAAGTTATACGATCAAAACCAGCTCCAAGGAGGGATCGATCACCGAGATGTTCTAGGACTTCATACTCCTGCTCCACCTCACACAGTGTGTTTTGCTGGAAGCATCTATCCATCTCATTGAGCTTAGTCATGAGGGTCTTCTCTGTGTCAGCCTCATTGGCAGTGATAGCATAGAGCTTAAGGCCCCCTCCCCCAATTTTGATTTTAGCTAGGGCTGCCTGCAGCGCCTGCTTTTTCTTCTGGGAGTCAGTCAAGTTAATTACTGTCCCTCCCCCTTGGGGTCCTCCTCCTGAGGGTCCTCCTCCTGCTTTCTTGGGAGCTGGGTTAGATGTGGTAGGTGGAGCCGTTGGCTGTGGAGCCACCCGTGCTACTGCCATTGCCACAGCTATCTTCTCCTTCTGCTCCTTCTCCTCTTTCTGTCTCGTCTCTTCTTCTTTCACCTGTCGTGCTAGATGAGTCACGAACTGTGCAAGCCCTGTGGCACTAGAGAGGAAGTGTGCCTTTTCTCTCATGGAAGACTTATCAGCTCTGTTCTTATTTGGGATTGTTGTGAAAGGGCCTTTAATGAGAGTGTGATTCTTCGTGTGGGCCCATTGCTTCCATGTTGGTTTTTGCTCCTTCCCCTCAAAGAGGCCCTTATGGAGTTGTGTGAGGCGTTCAAGCACCTGACAAGACTGGTCAACCTCCTCGTAAACAGGATGTTGCCTTGTGTTGTCTTTCAGGGCTTTGTACATTTCGTTGTAAGCCCGTGTGAAGGCAGTTACAAAAGCCTCAAGGGCAAACTCAATGCCACTTGGTTTCTACCTTCGACTTTCTTTCTAGATTCTTGATATCAGTGGGGACACCACAGACAGCCATGCTGCAGTTGGGCGTTTATTTTTCCACTGTATGTTTGTGCGTTCATGAAATTCCGCAACGAGCACAGCAGCGTAGAGTGTTGCAGATATGTCGTATATGTCGCACAGTGTAAGAGTGTCGCCATACTTGATATCCTGCAATGGCACTCTTTCGTGCTCAATCCTCACTTTGTTGAAGAGAGGCTTCGCAAGGCCGGAAATTTCGATCAGGAGGTTGCTTTGACCTTGTCCTGGTCTATTTCCTTTTCTCGTAAGGAATATAGATGTGTGTTTTATAATAGGTTGGGTAGTTAAGGAAGAAGGACTCTTCATCATCATATGTAGCCAACTGTTCTCATGTATTTGGGACATTCTGGCCAACATCCTCCATCTCTCTCTCAGCCTCTGTCAGTGGAGAGCCTCCAGTCTGACCTGCACTCGCTTCTTGTGCATCACCCCCCCCCCCCCCCCCTGTCGACTCTACATCGGCTGCAAACGTACACTCCTCTCTCTCCTCTCCGTCTCTATCCCCCCTCTCTTCTGAGTACTGAGTCTCCTGCTCCTCTCCTCCCTCACTAGGACCATAATCAGTTGGTGTCACACCAGCCTGCTCATTCTCGTCTTCCATCTTATGTTATGAGAGTCACGTCTGCTTTTTTTTTTTTTTTTTTTTTCCTCTGTTATTCTTATCACTCTATGCAACCTTCTTCTCCTTCTTCGTTTTCTCTGTTGAAATAGTTATGGGGCGTCAGGCCCTACACAGAGATAACGATAGTTTGGTCACAAGAGCTGTTTTGTAGAAGTCAGTCTGTCGTCGGACAGTGCTTCGATATTTGTCTTGCTCTTGTGTGAGAGATGTGTAATCTCCTCTGGTTTCTCCAGGGAAAATGCAAGGAAAATGGTTCAGAACAGAGAGTGGGAGTGCTTTGCTCGTTTCTCCTCTGTCTGTGTGTTTGTTTGATGTTTGTTTCGCACTTGTCCTACTTGGCTTTATGCAAGCAGCAAGAAGGAGTGGAGTAGGTGTGGTCTGGTGTCTTGTAGAAGAGCACTCAGAAGCCAAATGTGCACAAGGGCTAAAGGTTATGCCAGCTTGTGACAAATTGATTGCTTGTTTGTAAGTTTTTTGTTTGAGGATGAGTAGGAGTGTTTGTTTTCGTCTGATGTCTGTGCGACAGATCAGCGAAGAATAAATTTGTGCTTATCTGATGTCTGTACGACAGATCAGAAAAGAAATCATCCTTTAGCTATGGACTCCAAATGTACTATCCCCAACAAAAGCTCAATGGAAGAGTAAGTCGGTAATATAACCAAACACAGTCCTCAAAAAGAGAATGATGTCTCGTTATATTAGCTCAGTGACGCAAAGACAAAAAGCCGCCAAAAGACCAGGATCAAATTGGCATTTCAGACGTGTCCGGCCAGACGAAATTTATAAATAAATTTTTTACCGGATAATTCGGGGGGTGATGTCCACAACGCAAACACTGTTTTAATAAAATACTTGCCACTAGTAGGATTAAGTGGGAAGTCCAAGAGTAAAATGGAAGTGGTATCAAAGAGATACAAAAGAGGTAAAAATGAAGCGTAAAAAAATAGAATAAAAAAAAAGCAAAAAAGAGAAAAATGCAAAGGCAGAGAAGAAGTAAAAGAGAAAATAAGGGGAGAAATATGTATATACTTATTAGGCTGAATAAGATCAATAACATATTTATCCCTTACTGTATTTGAAATGTTTATCAACTACCAGCGACGAATTTTTTCACTGTCATCACTGACTGTATTAATATAAACCGCCGTCCACAACTCCAAATAAGAATCATATTAACACAGTCATAAAATTTACATTTAACAAACAAAATAAAGTCTTTACATCAATTTCGATCTAATAAACAAAAAAATCAGGCCAATTCGACTATGGTATATGTACACGCTGGGTTATGCACTGGACGAGAGGGTTCGTATTTTACTTTTACTTAGATATTTGAATAATTACACGTCACTAAACACCATAACCCCAGACCGCCAACGCATTAAATTCACCGTTACACTTAGAGTGATATAGGTAAAAATAGTTCATTGTCATTGGGGTGGGCCGGTATGACTAAATACTATTATTAATTAATAAATTATCCATTGGCGGCTCCCCCTATTTAGGAATAACGGCCCCATCTACCTTATGCTACTAACCTTGCATATATGATGGTAAATATGTGTAGCCCTATTCAGAAATTACCGGAGCCGTACTAACAACTAGTCGTATGCACTACTAAACTTAATACTAACTTTGTATCCTGCTCACTAACTTAACTATGATGATGTAGTGAGCTCAAAGTCACAGTCGTTGAAGTCGCCGCCCCCCCGCGCGCTCCCCCACTCCCTTGAAACCGCCGAGTCCCTTAGTTTCCCGGCTCCCAGCCTTCTACTTGCCGACGCTGTAGCTTGCCGCCCGGGTCAGGAAACCACTTGCGCGCCGCACTCTCCACCAGCTTGAATCGCCGCTCCGGGTCCGAGCTTGAGTCGCTGTCGAGGTCGCTGTCGCTGCCCACCAGCCCGTCGCGTTGATAGCCGTTCCCTTTTGCTGCGCGTTCCTCTTTGAAGGGGCTTGACTTGTTGGTGGCGATCTGTTGGAACCAATAATGATTCATGAATAGTTATGGACCGGCCGTATCGGAGTAACGGTGTCGTTAGAGCCATTACTTATGATCCGGCCAGTCAAGTTACGTGGCACGTCTGTTGGCGCCTTTTCTCATTAAAGTTGTTGTTGTATGTTGAGAGTGTAGTTGCTATCAGATGATAGATTGCTTTATTAATAACAGTAGTCTAACAGGTTATCGAGCCTTGATTTGCGAACTCTGCGCCAACAGCTTTAATCAATTGCACTTAGTCTGAAAAGAGAGGCATTAGGCCTTCAACAGAAAAGTGCGAGGATCGACGTGCTGCAGGCAGTCAACATCATTTCGTGGGTAGGCAGAAGGCACCCACCGCAAACGTGTCTATTGGCTAGACAGCATAGCATAGACACACCAACTCATTTCATCCCTAATAACTATTCCTCCATTTCTACTTAATTGTAGGAATTTTATTGGTAGCTGAGTTTAGCTCCTACCTTCCGCACTTTGGTCCAACATGGCAAACCCCATGTTTGGAATGTCGATGAACAGAGGGTTTAAAGTGGACCCACCGCCATTTACCAGCAGAGACCCAGATTGGGATAATTGGGAATATGGGTTCCTTGCTATCCTGGCGATCTATGATCCCTTGGCAATAGGGGAGCTACCCCCCACAAACGACACCCTCTGTTTACACAAGCAAAGCTGACAGTTTCTTTCAATCTACCTACTGAACCACCCCTTTCACCTTCCGGAGATAGCGAGGATGAGAGTCAAGGTAGGACAGAGAGTAAGAAACCTACAGCTGCTGTAAAGAAAGAACCTATCAGCTCTTCCTCCAGTTCTGCCTTATCTGTCAAAAAGGAACAAGAAGCTAGAACTAGCTCTGCTTTGCCTGATCCTTCTCTTCTTCAGAAACTGCTGAGCATAAAGAGCCTGAGGAGAGTTCGGTCCCTATACTAACTACCGCATCTAGACCGAACCCCCTTATTACATTTTTTGCTACAACTAAGTACTACCAGCAAGTTGAAGAAAGAGACAGACTGAAACACAATCGATTTATCTTTGCCCTCTTAATTCAGTCCTGTTCTAAGGACAATGAAGCTTTGTCTGTAATTAGAACAGCGGGGTCGGATGAAGTCGAGTGTTTCATGGCACTGAGGAAGAGGTACGGAGGTCTTGATCTTGTTAAATGGAAAGAAAGACAAGACTTCCTTTACCTTTCCTACCCCAAAAAGATTCAAGACGTAAGATCATGGTTGACCCTCTTCCACAGTAACATTGCAGATCAAGAGTCAGTCATGAAAGTCCCATACCCAGAACTCGTAAAGATCGAAATGGTCATGAAAAAGATAGAACACCTAACTGAGTTCGACAGTTTTCGCAACAAGGTTACCAGCCTCCTTCCGGAGGAACGACCGGGTTGGGAATCCTTTGCAAAAGTAATAGAACAGGTTGCTCAAACAGAGGAATCCAAAAATAAAATGAAGAAACTTTACTCGTCAGGGGGCGGTTTCCGTTCCTTTCGTCTAAAACTTCATTTGGTGTGGGAACAAAGAACGACCCCATAACAGTCAACCTTATGGGAAACCAAGCTGGTAAGGTATCCCAAGGTTGTTACAATTGTCATGGGGATCACCAAATCAAGATTTGCATTGTCCCCTGTAATCTTCCCGAGTGCCCTCGAGACGGACATGTCCCAGTGAATTGCCCCGTAAGGAAGAAGGCAACAAGAATAGTCAACTTAGCAAAAGGAGTAGGAGAGCTGAGTCCGACTAGGACAGATAAGAATAAGGAGGGCAGTAAAGGGAAGAGAAAGATGAGACGACAGAAGAAAGAGGTAGGGAAGGAGAAAAGGAAGTTGAAATCATCCGATTTCATCAAGAAGAAAACAGCAAAGACAAAGACGATTAGCCTGAACGCAGGAGGTTCTGACTCCTCTTCTTCTGGTAGTTCTGAAGAAGAAGAAAAGGAGTCCGAAGCTCATGATTCAGACGAAGAGTCTAGTACTCATGATGAGGATGGAGGTGAGGAGGGAGTAGGGGAAATAGGGTACATCAATCATATGTTAAGCATAAATATGATGAAGAGGGAGGAAACAGACAAAGAAGAAACAGGTCCCTCACCCAACAAGACCCCACCCACTTCCTCTTTTGAACAACAACCCCCGCCACCTCACACATCAGAATTGGAGGACAAGAAGGAAAAGAGCAACATGCACGCACAAGATATGTCTGCCCCCCCCCCCCCGTGTCCCTCGATACACTCCTGTTATTCCTCTCCTGAAAGACAACCGTTTCGTCAATTCTCTTGACATGGTGGGCGACCCCACACCTCTTGGGGTAATATACCCTATGGAGGAGGGATGGGGCCTCCGTCGTGTCAAGGGAGGATACAGGAAGTTCCTAATGAAGACCCGGAATTCTATTTATTTTCACTTACGTGAGGACGACGGACCATTCCTCAATCTGTGGGCACACCCCCCAGGGGAAGTGCGACCATTGTTTCAAGCTCGAAACAATGTGAAGGGTTTACCTCTAATTATGCACGTTGCTCATGGAAACTGGGAGCCGCCCGGGGTAAAACCAAATCAAGTAGTGAATGTGCCCAGAGGATGGGAAAAAGAGGATGTGATTTTTGTTCCCACCATATCAGCTGTGAACGAAATAGGGAAGACTCATTAGCAGTAATTAGGGCACAGCTGAATGCTGGGGGTACACCATGGGCATTCCGGGTTAATGGTGGCCCCTATGGACTGGATTACACGTCAATGGATTAGGACAGGTGAAATATCCCCCCCTGTTCAGTCTGACACTCTCACGTCATCTTCCTCACATACATCACCATCCAGACATGTCCCTTCTCATATCCCCAGTGCTTCATCATCTTCTTTCACAGGACATAATCTCCCTACTTCAACTGTACAACGTTCCGACTCAAATATTGAAACGAGTAAGAACGTTGAGGCTGCAGTAGGGGGAAACAACCAAAGAAGAGAAAGAAGTGAGGGGGAGGCGATGACGGACGAAGACGATGACGAAACCATCTCTATGCTACCCCTCAAAAGTCTTCCTCTTCTTCCACTGCATCATCTGTACAACGCTCAAACTCTAAGAAAGAGATGAGTAAGAGCGTTGAGGATGAAGCAGGGGGAGAAGAGGGGGAGAACAAAAGAGCACGCCCATTGTCTGTTCGTCGTATCACGCATTCCCCTTCACCACGTCTTGCACCCAGCGAGATGTACGAGGAGAAAGAGAGAGATTTAGAGAGACCTTCACCACGCCTTGCACCTAGTGAGATGTACGAGGGGAGGAAGAGAGAGTTAGAAAGAGAAAGGATTACGCGAGACCCCACGATTGCATGGAGATGGGATGAGGGGAAGATGGTGATAACAGGGGGAAACGGAGAGATACCATCTATTGGAGAGATACATAGACTGTTCAGTGCGTTAGCAGAGGGTGCTAGAGAGATAGAGGTGAGAGATTCTCTTATTACCGGAAGAGACGGGGAAGTTAACGATTTCTACCTTGAATTTTACGCGGATATTGAATGTTTCGTTATCTCTATGGCCCATAAATGGAACAACCCTTTTGCGAGAGGGCTCGTTGCGGCATTTCCTCATCTCGGAGCTCGACTACTGAAATACCGGGAATACTGGCAAAGGATAGGGATAGAGGGGGAGGACGCACGGGATATCCCTCCATCAAGACCTAACACATCGTCCAACCCCGCCTCAAACCCCCCATCCGAGAAAGATTGCGCCATAATGATGCATGAGAGCGAGGGAGATGAGGGGGAGACAACAGAAAAGAGTATGGCGGAGATGGTGTGGGTAGACGATAGTGGGGCTAGTGAATCCCAATCACCCCATAAGGACGTATTCGTGAGGTTGAAACATAACCCTCAAAAGTTCAAAATTGCAAAAGGGAGTATTAAGACGGACTACAAAGGGAAAGTCTTAATGCAACTTTCTGGAGCAAATGGAGAACCGGTTCAGGTGTATGATTCACACACGGCATGCAACCCTCATTTGAGTTACGGTTTAGTCGCTACTTCGGCTTGGTTGAAACAAGGACTGGCAGTAGTCCATCAAAACAACCAAGTGTTAGTGCTCAAGTTCCCAATCCATATCGATGAGGAACAGATTGTAGCTAGGGGCAGATCTTTGCCCAACAACCTGTTCTTCTTTGATCCCCCAGGAATGCCACCTCTAGACCCAAATCAACGATACGAACCAGTCCCTCTCGAAAAGCGGAATGTGAAAGTAGAGAAAGAGGGATCATCTTCCTCTACCGTCACATTCTGACTTTCCTCTCGCCGTCCTACACAACCAACGACCCTTCCCATGTACGATGATGTATGCCGCAATGATATCCCATGTTTGTGTGAGGGGTGTCGCGACAGTAAATCATATGTCCCGTTGTCTTGCGAAACAAACACGGAAAAGGGTGAGAATTGTTCACAGAGTTTGGCTTGTTGCTTGGTCATGCCAAATGATGTATGTTCGCACACTTCACGAACTCAAGAACACGATGTTGGTTGCCGAATGTCAAAAGCTTTGAATCCTGTTGTCCGACCCACACATAGTGAGCATATACACGCCACCGTCTTCCACCGAATGTGTAAACATAGAGGGATGAAGGCTATGGAAAGAATGGCTCATTATATGGGGGTGAAATAGTAGGGGTAGGATGGCGAGAAAGAATTAAGAAGTGCGAGTATTGTTTAAGGAATAAGATAAAGAAAGCACCTCATTTCCACAAAAATCATCATATTGTTGAACGTCATTCCGGGGTTAATATTTCAATGGATACACAAGGATGGTGGAATACAATATCATGGGACGGTAAGCGATACAAATTCACGGTCAAGTGTCTCGCTTCAAATTTCGAGCTCGACTATTATTTACGTCATAAGAATGAATTCTTTCCGTGTTTTATTAAGGCCGTTGCTTTCTTCGACATACAAACCGGAAAGTCAAATTCATTACTTGTGACCATGAATATGGTTGATATGATACCTTTCAGGAGTGGGTTAATGTTAATCAGCCTATCTTAATTGAGGCTCCAACCGCGGAGAAACAGGCAGTGTCAAAGATAGAGAGGTCCCACCAAACCAACGGTGGACCTGCAAGGGCGATGCTCAGCGATGCTGAGCTCCCTCCAAAATTTTGGACGGAGATGGAAAGGAACGCCACTTATATTAACAACCACCTCCCGATAGCCAAAGGACCCTTTAAGGGTAAGTCGCCTTTCGAAGTCAGTCACCGCCGAAAACCATACCTACATCACCTTCGATCCACGGGGTGTGCTGCAGTGATGAAGGTTAAGGCTCAGCGGGGGAAGGGCGAGAGAGGAAAGAAAGTTATCTTTTTAGGTTACGAACGTAATACCGGGCATTATCGTGTTTATGATCTGATCCCGTCGCGCGCATAATACACGGTAATGTCCGGGATGTTATGTTCGATGTATGGAGACTGGGCAAGCGAGAGGCCTCCAAAGCCCTCGAAGGAACAGCAGAGGAGGGTATGTTTTCGGTCGGATGGAAATCGACCACACCCTCTGCTGTTTTGTCCCCAGTTAACACACCACCGAAAGAGAACCTTAGCTTTGACGTACCAGTAGCTACACATAGTACATCTACCTCACCTCCCGTAGTTGTTGCTAGCAATAGTGAAAGTACAGAGAATGCCCCCATTACGTCCATGACACCTCAGAAACGACCTGAAAGTGATGACGATTCGATGATCGTCGCAAGCGATAGTGACGAAAACGATGTCAAAAGTCAAGATTTCAGTAATCCACCTGATCTCATTCCTCCTACCTCGTCCTCACGAGATGTAGGGAGCATGAATCAGGGCGAGAAAGGTGTCAGGGTAGTGGGAAAGAGGGGGAGAAAACCCAAACTTAAAGTCATTTTGTCTGGGAAAACCGTTCAGATCCCGGCACCAGCTTTCGGGGAAGAGTGGGCCAAATCCACTTATGGAGATAAGTGGGAGTCTACTTTGCGGAAGGGAGTTACTCTTGCCCCGACTGCCCCGGTTGTCAGGAGAAATAAACGATTCCCAGCCCACCACGTTAAGTTTGATGATGGCGAGACGGAGAAAATAATAGGTTCTGAGATTTTAAAGTATGAGATTTCAGGGGGAGTAGCGCCCCCTTCTCTTGTACCGCAGGCTATTATCGAACCGGCACGCCACGACCCCAATGTAACCAGTGAATTCGGCCATGCCGAGGGGGAGAGAGTTGGGATAGCTGCGGAAAAGGACAAACATCCCCCGGGATGGAGGTCTCATGAGCAAGGAAACATTTCTCAGGAGAATGTAATCCACGGGAGAACCAGAAATAAACATATATCTGTCTGTGCGAAAGAAGAGAGAACCAATTATTGCCTGTTCACCCAGCAAATCCCGGAATTCCCCGTCGTACAGAAACAGAAAGATAGAAGACAAGCGAGAGAGACAGAAATCAGACAGCAAGAGGAGCTCAAAGCTTTCGAATGGAGGAAAGAGAGCGAGGCGAGAAAGTCAGGCACCCCCATCATTCCTCTGAAATGGATAGACACTGTTAAGCAACAAAGAACGAGCGACGAATATCATAAAGCTAGAATCACCCTAAGGGGGGATCTCCTGAAAGCGGGATTGCAATATGATCCCAAACGTACATACTCACCTACCGCTCACCATCGCACTATCCTTCTTATCATTGCCTATGCTGCCTGCTTCGGTATAGACTTGTGGTTAATTGATTTCACCACCGCATACTTACATGCCAAAATGCCTTATGATATCTATGTAAAACCCCCTCCGGGTTTTGAGAGAAGGTTTTGTTTGGCTCCTCCGGAAGGCCCTTTATGGTCATCCTGAGGCAGGGAGATTATGGTATGATTTGATGCTGAAGGAGTTAGTCGGGAAGCAAGCTTTGATTACTTTCTCCCTTGACCGGGCTTCTTTTATCAAACATGCCAAGGACCCCATAAGTACGCAGCTCCTCTCTTTTCACGTAGATGATGGTTTGCACGCTGCTGATGAGTTCAAACACATAAGTCTTGTAGAGAGCATGAAGAAACATGGTTTCAGGTGTAAAAACTTAGGGAAGGCCACGGAATTCAAGAACATCCAGATTGTCCAGTCTGAGAAAGGGATTTTACTACATCAACGAAAATATGAGCTTCTTATTTTAGACGAGTTAGATTATATGAAGGAGATTCCCGCTAAAACCGCTTTCACCTCGGAAAACCCTGCCCCCCTGAAAGTTGGTCACCGTCTGCTCAAATACGACCTTAGATGTTTGATTGGCATGCTTATCTTCCTCGCTGTTCACACCAGACCTCTCTTGATCTGTCCCCTGAGTATAGCTGCAAAGCAACAAGTCCCACCCCCTGAGATATCTTATGCCATGGTTCACCGTATGTTTCTGTGGTTGCTGACCCCGAGAGCCCTATATTTCAAATGGGGCGATAAGAGGCTAGTCAAGATGTTGACGGAAGGATTCTCTGTCCCCAAAACCCCCAATTCATGGAGACCGGCCGAAGGACCATCAGCCGCAGAAAAGGCACTTGAGCTTTACTCATGTGAAGCCACAGAAATCAATGCTTTCAATGTCCCCGTTATCGCCAATGTCGAAAAACTGATAGACGAACACCCCCTCGTGCGATACGTCGACTCAGATTTTGCTGGAGAAAAGGTTACAAGGAAGTCCCGTTCTGGGTACATCTTTCTCTTTAACGGGGCACCGGTAGCATGGTTCTCTAAACTTCAAACTGTAATTCCTCGATCTACCCTTAAGTCGGAGACCGTATCTGCTAATGAAGCGGTAAGGGAGTTGCTTGCTTTAAGACAGTCTCTCCGTGACATCGGTTTGCCCATAAGAGGTTTCACCCCCTTGTTCGAAGACAATGAGGGGACTATCATCCTCTCAGAAAGGGGGTTAGGGGAGTCCCGAACCAAACATATCGATGTCAGGTACCACCTGCTCGAAAGGTTGGTTAAGGAGGGAGTTTTTCAAATCGTTCCGGGTACCGACGGAGGAAAACATCGCGGATTTATTTACCAAAATAAATTTCACGTACGAAAAATTCAATTACCTGGCTGACCAAATCTAGGTGAAGTTGGTGAAAGAATAAGTTTGGTGTTAAAGTCGCGTTGCAAGTACCGGGTGTTTCCCGCATAAATATTCACGCTATGATCATCTATAATTATATTCTCGGAAGCGGATTGTATTAATTCTCATATAATATTTCTCGCATACGGTATATCGAGGGGAGTGATATAGGTGATTTGAGCGGGTGGACCCATGTTACCAGAGCTGTTGAAAATGCTGCCGAGCCTCAACCTCGAATAGTTTGACGCGCGGTAGCGATTCGAGTCAGAGACCAGGGAAAACATGGAAGATATCTGGACTTTCACCTTTCTCTTCCCTCCCCCCTCCCTTCGTTAAGTCGTAATAATCATTCAGTTGCATAATTCTACAGAGTTGAGGGGGAGGATGAGAAGCGCCGCAGCGAAGATCGAGTCGGCCCCCGAAAACTTGCTAAGTACGTGCGTGTTTCCGTGTTGGTGTAAGCTCGGAAACACGCACTACCTTATCGTTTGTATTGCTTAAATGTCATAAATCTTTTGTAATCGCACTATATACATAAAAATCTATAAGAAGCCGACGTGAAGTCTGGCTGGTCGGTGAACGTGCCACACGGGAGTGTGGAACAACACTGAAGTACGTCAGACCAGCCGGATGTAGCAGACAGGCCGATAATTACAGATATCGTGTCTTTGTTCATATATATTATATTATTTTTGTTACTTTTATATACCCCCTTACGGGAAGCGCTTCCAAATTTTAGTTTTCATGTTATGATCATATGTGGATATATATTATATTTCTCACATATTTATGTTATTACTTCTTCTGAGGTTATTATCATAACTCTGTATTCTTATATGATCCATATGTATGTAATTTTCACATACTTCTCTTACTCATTTGCGATGTAGGGAGAGTAGGGCGTTAATCTTCTTCTCGTTGGGTAGGCCCGAATATACCACAGGTCCAGTGCCTTGTACGTACGCTAGCTGATACGTACTCGCTGTGGATAGAAGGGTAGCCAACCCCAACAATACTTCTCGGAGAGAGTGAGGGTAAGAGAATATGTTTTGAGTTTGTGTTTTCTAATGTTTCACAAAATAGTAATAGGAGACGTAACTTAATTAGGAACGGCAGTAACTTATATTAATTTACTTTGTTCCAGGGGGAGTGTTGGAACTAATAATAGCTAATTAATAGTTATGGACCGGCCGTATCGGAGTAACGGTGTCGTTAGAGCCATTACTTATGATCCGGCCAGTCAAGTTACGTGGCGCGTCTGTTGGCGCCTTTTCTCATTAAAGTTGTTGTTGTATGTTGAGAGTGTAGTTGCTATCATAGATTGCTTTATTAATAACAGTAGTCTAACACGATCTCTGCCTTTCCTTTCTTCTTCTTATTCTTGCTTCGGCGCTTTGAGCGCTACTCCTTCTCTTTCTTCTCCTTCTTAACTAACGGCTTAGGTGGGTTAATTATGTTTTGCTCCCCCATCACTGGTGCTTCCTTCTCACTCTCTCTTTCCTGATCTGTGTGCAACCCGCAAAATCGCCCTCTCAACAGACCATACGCTTCCTCTCGCAACAACACATTCTCACTCTCCAGGTCATCAGTGCACACAAAACATTGCTGCTCACCTGACACTCACCCCTCACATTTACGATAGGCTTCTCTCTCTTGTACTACCATTACTTTGCCCATGTGGGCCTTCTCCTTTACCTTGCCTGCTCTGTCTCGCCCTGTCAAAAATCTCGTCATCCTTCTTAATACTTTCACCTTCTCACCTTCCTTATCTGTGTCTGACTCACTCCCCATCTGTGTCAGAAGTGTCTGACTTACTGCCCCTACCTAACTTTCCATGTTCCCTTTTTTGCTCTCTTTTGCTTCTCTCTCGGTTCTTCCTTCTCACCTGGCTCTTCTCTCGCCTTCTTCATCTCCACATTCATGCAGTCTATGCGCACCCCCACACATCCTGCACTCCCTCTCACATGCGGAGAACACATGCCCCTCCATATTACAGTTGAAACATTTCTCTCCTTTCTTTCACGTCTTCTTTCTCGTTCCTGTTCCTTTCCCTCCCCCTTTCTTATTAGTGGTGGTGTGTTTCAACCTACAGTTAGATCTATCACAGCTGCCTGACTGTTCAAACAGGTAGCACACCCCAGGCACACTACGCATAGTGACTGACCCCTCTGTATGAGCAAAACGACACTCATCCCCCCACTTGCATCCACTCTCTCTTGGAAACCCAAAACACACACCTCTCTGCCCTTCCTCTCTTTTGTTGGCATCTTTCCCTGCGTGTGCTTTTTCTTTCTACATCTTCTTCTCTCTTTCTTTGTTCCTATCTATCTCCAATGCTCTTTCTTCCAACTCCTCCCACCATTCCTCAAAGACCATGCATGCTGCTTCTTATTCATCTTCAGCGTGCTCATCCATCCTCCCCAATCCTTTCTCACCCCCTCTGATGCATACTCAGGGTTTTGCAAGGCATTAGTAATTATTGTTTCCATTGTTCTCTTGGGTGTTTTATGGCCTACTGCCTTTAGCTCTTCATCTAACGCAACAAACGCATCAAACTGCGGCGCATAATCACACCCCTCATCAAATGTCCATGCATTCATCGCATTTATTTTATCTTGCACATCTTCCTCACTCACCTTACCAAACCTTTTGGTTAGTCTTGCCCACACAATGTGCAAGTTCTGACCAAAGTCTGGTGAGGTGTCTCTCACTAAATCTGCCACACTCCTCTTGGCTTTACCTGATAGCTTATCAAACACAAACGAAAAGGCTTCCTCTCTCTGTCTTTTCATCTCATGCTCCAAACTCTCCTCATATGCTACTATCATTCTATCTTCCTTCTCTTTGTCCTCTACTTGCTCCTTGCTCTTCGTCTTGATGGTTGTCGTTGCTGGCGTGGAATAGGTAGGTGAAAGCTGACTACTCACTCTCCCCCTCTCCTCCACCTTCTCTTCTCCTCCCTTTTGCTCACTCTTACCACTATCTCCCCCTAAGGTAGGCTGCCTTTCTGTCTCAGTGAAATAAGAGGTAAGGTTTTCCTTTATCTGTGACTCTTGAGTCTAACTCAGCTTCCTCTTCCTCCTCTCTCAACACTATTTTTACTCTCCCTCTTGCTGGTTGCTTTCCTGCTCTCTCCCACCTCCACATGTAGTTGGGGACTTTCTTTCCTTTACTATGCAGAGCACTCACATTACTCTTATGAACTAACCTAATGTGTTCTTGAGTGGTCTTTACTGCCCCCTTGAGTCCTTTTGCTATTAGTGCTAAAACTATTTCACGTTGAAATGCATTGAACGGGGTTCTCTCGTCGTATTGTCCTTTGGCTGTCATGCTGACTTTGTTTTTGTCTGTGCCTCTTAGAGTACTAAAACTCATTGAGGTCTTACTGTCTGTTTTCCTTTGTAACAATGTAGCAGTTGTAGCAGTCCCACTGGAGTGCTGTCCTCTTAACGCAGGTCACCTAACCAAAAGGGGTGACAGGTACAATGCGTTCAAAAACTGAGCCAAAGGGTCTCAGTGCGAAGCTTCCCTGTTTGTGTGCCAATTTTTGGAATGGCACCAGCCCTTTCACTGACAGTCGCCTCCCAGGTCGGCGATGGTCTTCTTCCTTCCTTGCTTGCAGTGCCAGAGTCACTTAGCGCTGCCAAGGCACATAACCCACTGGACGAGAGGGTTCGGAACTTTACTTTTACTGAGATATTTGAATAATGACACGTCGCTAAACACCACATCCCATTATTAAATTCACCGTTACACTTAGGGTGATATAGGTAAAAATAGGTAATTGTCATTGGGGTGTGCCGGTATGATTAAATACTATTATTAATTAATAAATTATCCATTGCTTGGGGTGGGCAGGTATGACTAAATACTATTATTAATAAAATTGTTCATTGTGGTGTTGGCATTCGTTGTTTTTGGCTCCGCTAGTCTCCCACATTTTCCACTATCTTTACTTGAACACTTATTTATATTAATATAAGAACAGAGGATTGGGTTACTAGCGGAGTGGATTGAATTGGTTGTATATTAAAGAAGAGGCATCAATAAATATATTCTTTTAGACCAGAACCTGCAAAAAGATTACTGATTTAGACCTCATATTGATACCTCAGAATAAACGCATCCCTCCTGATATAATCACATGCAATTGGGTTTGGCAATAGCTAGAGAAGACAAGCAAGCATGGAACCACTCCAACAGCAAGAGAAGACAGGCAAGCATTGAACCACTCCAAAAGGCCTGAAGCTGAGAGCACTTGTGTGGTGCGGAAAAATGCTGTTACGTTGCTTAATAAATCTAGTAAATTCGTTCACTGAATCAGCAGTGAGAAATAAATAAAGCTTCGCGAATTAGATGATTGTTTAATAAGCACATTTGCGCTCAACATCCCCAAAAATTGCACTTAAAGAAATCAATGAACATTTGCGTTTCGAGGGAATGATAGGAAATGTGAGAAGGCGAACGTAAGCGACAAAAGAAAAGAAACTCAAGTGAGACGTTGACAGTGCGAAAAATAAATATAAACAAAAGAAAAAAGAAAAAAAAACGAAGTAAACATGTTGACGTGCAAAAGAAGGAGGAAGGGTAGGAGAGAGAGAGATAGATAGATAGAAAGATAGAGAGAGAGAGAGAGAGCGCAGAGAGAACAGAGAGAACGAAAACAGAGAGAGAGAGAGAGAGATGAGAGAGAGAGAGAGTGAGATATATATATATATATATAGAGAGAGAGAGAGAGAGAGGCAGAGAGAGAGAGAGAGGCAGAGAGAGAGAGAGGGCGAGAGAGGGAGAGAGAGAGAGAGAGAGAGAG